>APFE031025559.1:0-24287 GCA_000404065.3 Pinus taeda | reverse complement strand
AGAAGGGCAGCACCAATAATGTTGCAGATTGCCTCAGTCGACCACCGATCATGGTGTTAACCACCGTGCTCAACTCTTATGGGCATGAGACTTCTGACTGGCCACTTCTCTACAAAAGAGACCCAGAATTTGGCCACACATACCAGACACTCTTAGAGGGTCAGCATGTTCCAGATTTTCACCTCCAAGATGCCCTTTTATGCCACCTGGGTCACCTTTGTGTTCCTTCCAGCGAGCGTGCCAAGATGATTTGGGAAGCACACTACAGTCGGGTTGCTGGGCACTTCGGGGTTGAGAAAATGGTGGCAGTGCTGCAAAAGTATTTCTATTGGCTGAATCTTCGACAGGATGTTGGGAAGTACATCAGATCATGTACTGCCTGTGCCATTTCCAAACCGAACATCAAGAAGCAAGGCCTCTATGCCCCGCTGCCTACCCCTAGTCGACCTTGGGAATCCATCTCCATGGATTACATGTCAGGTCCTTCCACTAAGCATGGAAATGACTGTGTTTTTGTGGTCATTGACAGGTTCTCAAAGATGGCCATTATGGCAGCCTGGAAGAAGAATATCACAGCAGAAGCCACTGCTAAACTCTTCTTTGAACGAATGTGGGTACACTTTGGGATCCCACAGTCTATCATCTCAGATCGGGATAGCAGGTTCCTCGGTACATTTTGGTCCAGTCTGTGGTCGATGATGGACACCAAACTCACTAAGTCCACAGCCTTCCATCCTCAAACTGATGGCCAGACAGAGGTTGTCAACAGGATGATCGTACACATTCTGCGCATGTACAACTCAAAGCATCCACGCACATGGGATGAGAGCCTCCCCTATGTTCAACACAGCTACAACTGGGCTCTCCACAGCTCGACTGGCCATAACCCTTTTTAGGTGGGCTTGGGATTCCAGCCACTATGTCCCATCGATGTGGCCATGCCATTTGCAGCTACTCATGTCCAGTCTGAAACAGATAAGGCAAAAAGCTTCATTGAGCACATCCAACATATTCGCCAGCAGGTCCATGACATTCTGGAGAAATCTAATGCTAAGTACAAGCAACGACATGATCAACATCGGGTGCCACACAAGTTTCAGGTGGGTGATAAAGTCTGGTTGCATTTGCAAAAGGCGCGCCTTACTGGAGCCTATCGGAAACTCAGACCACTCTGATATGGCCCTTACACCATTACCAAGGCTATGGGAGACAATGCATTTAAGCTCAGCATTCTCCCATTCCTTGGCCTGCACCCGGTGTTCAATGTCGACTGCCTTCAGCCATACTTTCCGCCATTACTAGACACGTCCGATATTGCAGAACAACTCACACCCACAGAGTTAAATCCAGCTCTCATGGAACAAGCTGCAACTGATCCGATCATGGACACACAGATCAAGCACACTCGCCAGAAGAATATCCAACTATATCAAGTTGTCAAAGCAGGACAACTCCTTCACCAGTGCAAGTGGCTCACCAGGGACCAAGTGCACCACAAGTTCCCTCATCTCATGGAGGAACTCAACGCAATGGGGACCATTGCTTCCTAAGGGGGGCAGAATGATCCAGGTGGATATTGGTGGCCACCCGCTAATTCGACTTGGATACCCTCTAGTGCTTCGTGCATTTTTTTTCAGTTTCGTTAATTATAGCACAATTTACTATTTTTAGCAGTTTTTTGGGTCCTAAACTTCCGGAGCCATTTTGAGGCCCTAAACGACCTTTTTTGGGAAATCTACCGCCAACGATTTTTTTGTTAAAGAATCGTCTTTTTCGTCGTAGTCCTCGGAGAGATCTTTCCAACGGGCTATCATGCGCGTCAAATGGAGATAAGACGACCAATTCGCGACCCCGGGAAGTTGATGTACCAACTTACCCAAAAACGGGGCCCACAATTTGGCATTTCATCTTCCAGGTTTAGGTTTTGGAATGTGAAGGGTTTTTCCATTGTTTCTCAACAATAAATAGGCCTTCGAGCCTCATTGTAACACAGTTCAGAGGCATGTAGCCACACATCTCTTCTCAGAGATAAGCTGCCATCGCCCTAGCTGGTTTATTTCCATTTCTGGTTGTAAGCATATTTCAGTATTTTCCATTAATGAAATGAAGTATTACTTCCGCTGCATCTTTGTGTATATGGTTATCTCTGCAATTTTTTGCGTTCCTGTTTAAGTCTGGATCATCCTTGGTCCTTCACATCTTAATGTCATGCCCAACTAGCCACCCATTCATTTCAACCCTATGCTCAGTCACAACCTCAGTGCAATGCGTCTCATCAGGGGTGGAGGCCCCAATACAACTCTCTTCCCACTCTTTTGCCTCTACCACCTACCCAACCACAACCGTTAACTTATGCTCCACCAAGGCAAACCCAAATGCCTACCCAAATAAATCCAAACCTAAACAATAGACAGGCTCAACAAGTGTGTACTGGGGAACCATCATGCCCAACTTATGTTGTGGAGATTCAAGAAATTAACTTGCAATCCAGGAAAGTTTTCCCAGATATCGAACATCTACCGAGGGACATTGAGGAAGATAAAGAGCAAAGGAAACATAAAGAAAATCCACACTTTCTTGAGAGACTGAACTCCTGGGAGGATTGAAACATTTATGTGTGAAGATACCACTTCTCCAAGCCATAAAAGATGTGCCTATCTACAATAGGTTGATCAAAGAGAAGTGATTTAGGCATCTAGGAAGGCACAAGAGAGATGCTCCAACCATCAATGTCATAGGACAATTGTTTGAGCTGATGTTGGGGTAGATAATCTTTCTGAAATATTTGGACCTTGGAATCCTAGTAGTTGATGTCCATATCAATGGCACAATGATCCCACATACCTTGATTGATCTGGGAGCTTCCATTAATGTGATGACAAAGGACACAATGCTCAAACATAACCTCCAAGGCTCCCTGAGGAAGACCACGATAGTGTTGGAGCTAGTAGACCACTCCATAGTGACCCCTGAGGGGATTGTGGAAGATGTGATGGTCTCCATTGATTCTTACAAGCACCCTGTTGATTTCTTAGTTCTCTAGCCAAAGGAAAAGCTCATAGGTATCCCCTCATTCTAGGAAGACGTTGGTTGGCTACAGTCGATGCCTACATTAGCTGCTGAGCTGGGAACATGACCATAAAGAACACACATATGTCCAAGAAGATAATCCTATATCTTCCTGCCCAACCCTTGCTAGAACATGATCTACCTCTCTGGTTGGAGGAGGAGGATGAGGATGAAGTTTATTCTGCACCACTTTGTACATTAGAAATTTCCATGGGGGGGAAACCGCAATATGAGGATGATATGATTGAAAATTTGATTCAAAATCCACCTCCCAATGTATCACCATTAGAAGACATAGTAAGAGAAACCCAAAACAACCCCTCAAAAGATCTATGTGTGGTCAACCCCACTTATCTCCATGTTAAAAATATAGATTACATCCTAGAAAGAACATTGAAAATCAATCCATCCCTATTTACTTCCTAGGAGAAGGAGCTATGCAGCATAATGAGAAAACATCTAGATTCCTTTGCCTAGAGTTATAAGGAGATGAATGGAGTGCACCCTTCAGTATGTACTTATCATATATACATAAAGGAATATTGAAATTTGGTTAGGCAAACTCAAAGGAGGATGACCCAACACTTAAAGATATTGTTAAGGAAGAACTGCAGAAATTACTTGATGTAGGATTCATCTATCCCATCTTGGACAATGAATGGGTCTCTCATTTGGTGCTAGTGGCAAAGAAAAATGGTAAGTGTAGAATCTATGTTGACTATCAGGAATTGAACAAAGCCACTAAAAAGGACAATTTTCCTTTACCTTTCATAGATTAAGTGTTATATGTTTTGTCAGGGAAAAAGTTTTTATCCTTCCTAGATGGGTTTAGTAGGTATGATTAGATTCAAATCGGCCTGGGAGACCAAAGTAATACCACTTTCACTTTTCCTTGGGGTACCTTTGTATACCAGGTCCTTACTTTTTGTTTGTGCAACACTTCGGCCACTTTCTAAAGAGCGGTATTGAGTATATTTTCTAAACTGGTTCATGATGCAGTGGAAATATACATGGATGATTTTACTCCTTATGGCTCTAACTTTTAGTAAGCTTTATCTCGCCTAGGAAAAATTCCAGATAAGTGTATTGAGATGAACCTATCCCTCAGTCCAGAAAAATGTGAATTTTTTATGACTGAAGGGACCGTGCTAGGTCATGCAATATCTCAACAAGGACTATAGGTGGACCCCAATAAAATTGACATCGTCTAAAGGGTCCCACCTCCTAAAAAGGTGAGAGATGGCAAAGGCTTCCTAGGCTTAGCTGGATATTACAGGAGATTCATTAAAGACTTCAACAAGTTAGCCTCTCCTTTTTTTGGCCTCCTGGGAAAAGATGTTGAGTTCATATGGTCGGAAAACTGTCAAGAAGCCCTAGATACCTTGAAGAGCAAGTTAGTGATTGCCCCCATTCTTAGAGGCCCAAATTGGGCCCTACCCTTCCACACTCACAAAGATGCCTTGAACAAAGAAATAGGAGCACCCTTAGGACAAATTGATGAAAGGTTACCTTATGCCATATACTTATAAGAAAAAACTCATCAAAGGCAGAATTAATATCTACAATGACCGAGAAGGAAATCCTAGCTAGCGTGCATTCCTTAAGCAAATTCAGACATTATATCATAGGCTATCAAAACTTTATGCACACTGATCATGTTGCAATTAGATATTTAATGAGAAACCAGATGTAAATGCTCACATTATTATATGGTTGCTTTTACTGCAGCAGTTTGATCTTACCATTATTGATAAGCTTGGTAAAGAGAATGTTGT
This sequence comes from Pinus taeda, assembly GCA_000404065.3. Classification (NCBI taxonomy): domain Eukaryota; kingdom Viridiplantae; phylum Streptophyta; class Pinopsida; order Pinales; family Pinaceae; genus Pinus; species Pinus taeda. The sequence continues at coordinate 19,443 of APFE031025559.1, read as the reverse complement.
TGCTGACTTTTTGTCTAGAGTAAATTTTCCTCCAGATGAAGAAGGAATGGTGGATGACTAAATGGCAGATGAACAACTATTTTCTATATCACTACTCTCTCCTTGGTTTTCTCATATAGCAAACTGATTAGTTTCAACACAGTTCCCACCACACCTATCCTCAAAAGAGAAGAGAAAGATAGTAAGGAAGAGTGCCCATTTCTCCTGGATTGGAGGTAATCTCTTCAAAAATGGCCTAGATCAGATCTTGAGAAGATGTGTCAAGGAGGAAGAAGTCTTTCACATCCTCCTGACTTGTCATGATGGGCCTTGTGGAGGTCATTTTGTAGCAAAAAGAATCACATTCAAGATATTGCAAGCAGGCTACCACTGGCTCACTCTTCATCAGGATGTGAGGATATACACGAGCTAGTGTGATCGGTGTCAGAGGATGGGGAAACCCACTCCAAAGGATGAAATTCCCATGCAACCTCAAGTGACCTCTAAGACATTTGAGAAGTGGGGCATGGACTTTGTGGGGCCTATCAAGCCCCCTTCAAAGCAAAAGCAGTACATCTTTGTGTGCACAGACTACCTAACAAAGTGGGCAGAGACAAAAGCAATCAAAGCAGTGCCAGAGGAAAACGTAGTTGAGTTTTTGAGGGAAAACATATTCTACAAGTCTAGGTATACAATAGAGTTGGTCACATGGCCAAGGCAGTAAGTTCACTTCCAACCTAGTTAAAGAACTACACACACATCATAAGATCAAGCACAGGACTTCCACCCATTACCATCCACAAGCCAATGAGCAAGTGGAGGTCACTAATAGAGCATTGGGAGGGATCCTAACTAAGCTAGTGAGAAAAAACAAAGAAGATTGGGCGGACAAATTAGTTGAGGCCACTTGGGATTGCAGCACAACATGGAAGACCACTAGCGGGTTCAAACCCTATCAATTGGTCTATGGGAAGAAGGCCTTCCTGTTAATTGTGTTTGAATCCAATACCTTAAGGATGGCAGCTCAGCTGGACCTAGACCTCAGACATGCACAAAAGGAGAGATTAATTCAGCTCAATGGATTGGATGAATATAGATTTCAAGCCCTTCTCCATACAAAGGTAGTTCAACTTCAGAGAAAGATGTGGCATGACACAAATATCAAGAAAAAGCAATTCTAAGATGGAGATTAGGCACTACTCTATGATTCAAGATACAAGGCTTTCAAAGGTAAGCTGAGGACAAGATGAATGGGACCCTACATCATGGAGAAATGCAATGACAATGGTTCAATTTTGATCAGAACCATTGATGATGAAACCATCACCATGATTGTCAATGGACATCAGTTGAAAGTCTACAAGAAACCCCTCTCAAAGAGAGAGTTTATTGAAGATTTGAATAAAATAGTGATGGTAGTGGGGCATGTATTAGCTTCCACTTCACCCACTCACTTGAGTCCCATCATTGGGTTGAAAACCTCTTCTGAGGCGGCCCAGTGATGTCAAAAAAAAAGGGGAAAAGAATAAGATCCTTGGGTGAAAACCTCCCCTGGAGGCTCCCAGGGTAGGCAATTAAGGTGAAAACCTCTCTGAGGCACCCTAGTTGTTTTCAAAAAAAAAAAAAAAAGAGATAAAAATGAATTTTTATTGCATTGCAGGTTTACAGGAAGACTACAGCGAGCAAAATAAGGTTCCATGGGGACCCTCACATTCATATTACCATCAATCTCATCTTCTCCACATCTTCCTCCACTATACCTCTTCTCCCAAAACTGTGTGTTCTATAGGAGGCTCTGTTTTTTCTATAGGAGGCTCCTGTAGGAATTACACAGAGCCAAAAGTGTCTACAGGAGCTAGCTTGAGGGACAAGAAAAGCTTCATGAGGAACATATAATACCTCTTACCATCTTAAAACCTCCTTACCATCATTGCCAAGCCTGCATCACACTCCAAACACCATTATTAATTTTTTTTCCTTTCCAAGAAAAAACATAGAAAAATAGTTTTTCAGTTTTGAAAAAAAACAAAAATAAAAGGAGGAAAGGGCACCATTAACTTTACCTGAAGCTTACCTACTATCCCACCATCATTCATATACCTACTATCCCTCCATCATTAATCTCCACCTCTGGCGTCATTCTCGAGCTCCAAGCATAGGGAAATAGCTAAAGTTTCAAGGGGAGAAGCAGCTACAGGAGCTCCTATAGGAATTCCTGTAGCAGCTGATCCCATAGAAGTCTAGCACCAACAACAAGGGACAACACATCTGAAGGTTGAAAAGACACATGCAGCTCTGCTCCGGTAAAAGAAAAACCTACAAAAACACACAACAACACATCAGCAAGCGGAGAAATCATGCATGAAGGAAAACGAAGGCATGCAACAGAGGAAGCCATAGCACCTCACAGTTCATGACAACAAATACACTTGGATTACAGGTAAGTAGCTAAGTTACTCCTCTACCTACATTTGTGTAATTAGGAATCATATGAAGGCAATGAGATGGTTGGAATAGAAGGAGGGAAAGGTGGCTAGTTAACTTGGACACCTTCACTTAGTTTACTCCACTTAATCGAGATATCACCCACATGTGCACACAATCAACGCAAGCAAAAGATGCGAAGTACAGGTAGTGGGAGGAAGAGTTAACTCTGATGCAGTAATGAGGGGATGACTTCAAGGGGGGTCATGATGACCAAGTAGGTTGGGACCAATGATCCTAATCTGAGAAAGGTACACCTTGCCAGCTCAACACTCATAACCAAAAATAGCCATAAAAGGTAATGAACACTCCTCCCCACACATTCTCACCACCTTTTCTTCAGTTTCTCCTTGTAACTCAGCCACACAACACTCTTATTATGCCCCCACAACCTCATATCCACCATCCTCGATTGATTTCCTCCATATTTCTTCTCTCGGCATCTTCTACAGGAGCGCTACAAGTTTTCTACAAGAGAACCTAAAAGAAATCTACAGGAGGGACAACGGGCTTCTATAGGAGGGGCAATGAGTCATTTTGAATGGAGGAAATGTGATTTTTGGGCACAAATTTCAGTCTGTAGAGGTAGGGTTCATGAATTTCCTTTGTTTAATATCACAATGTGAAACAACTGGTCTCAAATTGAAGATAAAATGAGTCTTTAAGAGGGTAGAAGCACATTAAAAGAAAATTATGTTTAAAAAAAAAAACACAGTCCCCTATGTTTTCCTATTTCACTCAAAATTCTTTGTCTCCACCTCCATGTCTTGTTTTTCAAAATAAGTACAGGTAGTATGACAGGGGGGTTTATGAGAAAGGAGCCCACTAACTCCACTAGTCTCCATCCACATCCTCAAGTGGTGGAAATATTTACAAGGGAAAACTGGATGAATTTCTTTGAGAAGTTTAGAGGGTTTGAAGATGAAATTGCATATGAATTTTCTCTCTCTCTAGTCCCTCACACAAGAACTCATGTTATTGTAACCATTAGAGGCCTCTCCATTGAAATAACCCCTGAATTCATCACTAGGGTCACTACCCTTCCTCTTGGGCTACCTTGGAGTAAATATGAGAAAATAATTGGCCAGGCCGCCAAGAGGAAATTTTTCCAAGATAATGAAACCATTATTGAAGATAAAAATGGAATTAGAAGGGCTAATGTACCATATCCCTGGGATGAGGTTAGCTACCAAGTGATCAAATACATTTATGGTGAGGGAAGGCACATCATTGTTTGTGGATATCATTTCAAAATCCTCCAAGAATTGAGATATGGCATGGATACCCCAGCACATCAAATGCCCGATATCCCTTACTTTCTCCTTCAGTCCCTCATTGACTCCAGCACCAAGGTACAAGAAGGAAAATCACAGTAGCTAGCTCACCATGGCCTAATCAAGATCCTAGTAGAAGAAGCCCTCCATACCCTTACAATCCCTATAGCATGGGAAGTTTTTAGAAATATGACAGTTGAGGATGACATCAAGGCATAAACCTATGATTTTAGTCCTACTGTCAATGAGGAGGCAAAACAACAAGGAGGAGAAGATGAAGCCAATGGTGACAGAGAAGAGTAAGAGAGGAAGGAGGAAAGAAAGGAAATAGAGGAGGGAAGAGTTGAAGAGATAGGACAAGAGGTAGAAAAAGAGACAGAGTAGGAGGAGGAAAAAGAGACAGAAGAGGGAGAAAAGGAGGCAGAGAGGGCAACACAAAGAGAACAATCCCATAAAACTTTGGAAGGAGAAGTAATAGCTTCCCTCACTACCCTCAGTACACTAGTCAAGCAAAAGTAGAAGAGGAAAAGAAAAGCCTCCACGTATTTCAGGGCAAGGAAGAGTACCAAAATTAAAATAGGAAAACCTCAGCCCTCATCAAAGACTTCAATTAACATTAAAGATTCACCATCTACCAAGGTGAAACAATCTCCTTCCAAGACACCCATAACCTATGAAAGGAGGACTACAATATCTTCTACATGGAAGGGAAAGGTAATTCTACATGACCTCAAACCAGACCTACAGGAGGCTAAAACAATCCTACAGGAGACACTGTCAAAAATACAGGAGACACAGAAACTTGAAGAAAAGATAAGAGGACGACCAGAGGTGAAAGAAGATGCACAAGTGCTACAAGAACCTGACCCCTAGCCTAATCTTGACTCCTATTACAGACTACTTCAGGGAGGCAAGATAATCCCACAAAAATTTGGAATTCCACTATTTTTCAAGTTGGAAAAAGAGAGAGTGAAAACGCATAGGTGGATGCAGATAGCCAAGTCCAAAGGAGCTGAGGATATTGGCCACATGGAAGACAAAATCAGGGAAATGGGTAGGGAATTGAGTGCTCTCAGAGATAGATAAGCCATTACAAGAAGCCACCTTGAGAATGAGAATTAATTACTAAGGAGGAAGCTACAGGAGAAAGAGACTCATTTTGCATACATGGCCAGCTCATCCATAGAAGCGTTACAATTTAGAACACCAACCAAATCTTATGGGCTCTATCTAAATGATCAATGGTTTCAATTCTAAATAAAAAATTTGGTACAAAGAGGCATAATTCCTTTCCAAGAGTACAAGAAGTTCATGGATTTGTGTGACCAAAGCACCTTTGAGGACAAAGAAAAGATGGCAGAGTTCTATATACACAACATGGCCCTCACAGACCTTAATGTGTGCGACCCAATGCTAAGCTAGGGGATCTGTAATTAATGGCTGTGGTGTCATGGATGAACCATGAAGAATTGAGGGCATCAAAAATGAAAAGATTGTTAATAAAAGTGCAGAATGAACCATTGATGATAAGAGCTGAGACATCAAATCCTATGGCACTCATTAGCACAGACAACCTCCTTGTCAATGATCCTTAGATTATCCCTAAATATCTAGCCAATCAGGAACAGGCCATTTCACACTTTGAAGATATGCTTAGGCTACTAGGGGATGACTGTGTGTAGGCACGCATGAGAAGATGGAACACCCTACCCCGCAACTTGCACATCAAAGAATACCATTCCCCCATGAGGCTAAAGGAGGCATTGAGAAGAGTGCCAATGTACAAGCACTCTATGCAAAGGCTAAAGGTCAATTGGACTGACCTCAAACTGAGTACTCCACTCATACTAGGGATGCTGGAATGTAGAAGAGAATAAGAAGAGAAGGAGAAGTGGAAGGACATAGAAAAGAAGGAAAATTTTTATGGAGAACATGAGCAGACCACATCAGAAGCCTGGAATGCTATGGAGGCCACTAGGGCCATGAAAGACCAAGAGATTGACTAGGTTTCTCAGAGGATGAGCAACACCTTTAGTAGGGGGTGATGATGGGCCTCATAAATGGGTAATTATATGGCCTCATTTTACCTCATAACCTAGTCAGATCAACCATTCTCTTAGCTTATTGTATGATTTTCTGATTATATTTGTACTTATAGGGTGAGTTGAGTTAGTTATTATGCCATGTGGTCTAACATCTATTTAACGCAGATTATTGATGGATTTCGAGGTCAAAGTCAGGGATCTAGTGATACAACTACAACAATAGCTCAAAGTAGACATAGGAGAGGAATTATATGATGGAATCCCCCTCATTTATTGCTCCTCACTTTGAATTCCCCTTCATTTTTCTTAGAGTATAAGCAGCCCAATCATGCACTAGAAGGCAGTCGAGCAAGTGGATAATGATTGATCGTTATCTTGAGTTTTGGCAGCCAAGCCTCCCTAATTTTAAGGAAGATATTGGTAGCTTCAAATGTATAAGTAGAGAGGCCTAGGGCCTCACTAGGGTCAACTTTTTTCTTGTGTAAACTCTGCTAAAATTTCTAGCTTAATTATTATGACAATTTTATGTAATCTTGCTATTTTTTGATAATGAAGATGGAATCCTTTTTGAGCTAGCACTAAGTTACCTCATAGGGCTAAAGCTCTTAGGTTAGGGCCCAATCCAAGTAGCCAAACTTCTCTTTATTTGTATTTGTATGCTTTACTTCATTTTGTAGATTAGTTTGTTGTTAGATGTATTTCTCTTATGGTTAAGAATCGGTTGCTTTTCATGATTTAGTAGCTTGCTTCCATTTGTGCTCTCTGTAGTAGGTTAAGAAATGATTAAAAAGATTCAAAAGACTTTAAATAGTGCCTTTTCCCCTCTTCGTCCCTTTGAACCATGATTTGAGGCAAGGACTCTCTTGCTGCCCCAAAAACACAGATTTTCCTCATTCCTAGGACTTCTAGTGTTTACAGCTCTCTAGTAGGTTGATAGACTAGTTTTTCTTTGCTTTAGATCTTCTTTATAATGTTCACTTCTTGATTTGCAATAGTCCTTTTGCATGCTTTTCTTTCTTACAACATTTCCCAACATTTCCTTCTATACATCATAGTTTAGGCCATTTTAATGCAAAACTTTGTTTTTCCTAGGATGCACTCATTTCATTGGTTGCTTGATTTTCTTAGTTGACTGTCAATTTCTATGTAGCAGATCTCTTCTAGCACTAGGTTAGCTTACCATAAATCACACCCTCCATCTGATCCATGCCCTATAGGTCTCCCAAACCTCACCTCAATTCTACCCTAGATTCTTTCATTTTTCATAGAATTTCTTCCCCTCTCCTTGAGCAAACCCAATAATCTTTCTCTCTCCTGGTGATTCATGGTAGACCTTAGGTGCCCTAACACCTCATTCCAACCTTCATCCATCTTTTCCACCCATTCTCACACCCTCAAAATAGTGAAAATTTCTCTTGGCCTCCTCTTGTACGCCTCCTGTAGTTTCTCTATTTTCCTCGTGTAGTTTTCCTCTGTCCTCTTGTAGTTTTTCCTATAGGCTTTCTTTTGAAGGTTGAATATTGGAAAAGCCTCTAGAAGTCCACCTAAGACCTCCTAGAACCCATCGACACCATCCTACATCCTTCCAAGCTCCAAAACCACCCTCTAACGCCACCTATTCGCTACGACACTCACACACAATAAATTTGATGTATGTTAAATTCACATAAAAACACATAAAACCCAAAAATATGTTTTTTTCTTATTTTCTTCTAGAAATATGATGGTTAGATGTTGTTTACTTCCTTGAGTATGTAATGGAATTTCTTTCATGGTTTTCGTAGTGTTTTTGGCAAAATTAGAATCAACTTGTTAATTAGGGTTTACGAGGTTTTGCTTTACATTCTAGTCTTTCTCCTTTCTACAGTTAGAATAGCATTTGTAGAGTAATCTTTCTTTCCTTTCATCACACGTAGAACTTATTTTTAAATCTATAGAAGTTGTCTTGAGCTCCTAGTGATCTCACTCCAGCTGACCAAGTAACAACCTGCAGCGAGAACTAGTACTTGTGCATATAGCACCGATTATTCCAAGTTTGTTACGAACTACCAAGTTGATAAAAGTAAAGTTGGTAGCCTAGGAGTTGCAACATTGCTCCTAAAATACTGGTGCTCACCAACTGTAGTTTTTACGTACCAGAAATTTATGAACAGAATATTTGATGGATGTAGTTACTTTTGTCTGCAATTTTTTGGTATCAACGTGAAAATTAATTTAATAATTTTCTAAAGTGTGAATTGAGAATAGGATTGTTGATACTTTTATTATCTAAATATTTCATAAAAAACGGCGAGTTGTTGGAAACAATTTTATGGTGACTTTCTATAGGATATTGTGCAAGTGACCATAATAAGTTTTGTATAAGCTGCATTTTTTCATGGCTACATTCTTGTGCTTCAATGATTATTGAAAACAACTACTTGTGCCCAATTTGTGAAGTTTTATTGTTTTACATGACACTTTTTGAAGAATAACATGCTTCTGAATTAGTACAGTAGTTTCTTTTGTTTCAACATTCATTATATAATTATCATGATTACAACATTGGCTTAATGATTGGGATTGAGAATTTTAATTGATGAATTTGGAAAATTTGTTCGGTCAATATATTTTCTGATTCTATTTCATAAACATATCATATTTATTAGATTTATTGATGAAGAGATACATATTCTTCCATCAGTTACATTGCTATAGGTAGGTTAATACTCATACACTTATATGTGATTTTATCAAAAGAGGTTTAATACTTCTGTGGTTATGATATCAAGAATCAATAAATGAAGTTTATTTAGCATAATCTAGGAAATAAAATACGATGATCTAGCTTAATGTTCACACATGTTATTATGGCATAATTTATTTCAGTTATTACTTAAATCTCATGTATAAGTATGAAAAGAGCACATGTTATGATATTTTAAATTTGAGAGGAAATGTGTTTTGGAATTTGTCTCAAGAGAAAGTTATCACTGACTTCTTATGTTATATTCTTAAATTGAAATAGTTGAAGGAACATGATTACATGATAGCTAAGTTATTCATATTATGAGTAAAAAAAATAAAAATAAAAATGAGTAATAGTATTCAATGTGACCCTTACTTCTCTACACTATTGATGGTTGGTAAGGTGGGACCTCACATTCACCAATTGAGGGAAAGTAGTTTTGGTTTGATGTTGGTTTATGTTTGGCATATGTTTTGCTGATGTTTTTATATTTGTATATGTATATGTATACGGATGTAAATACCTACATGAGGTAAGTTATAAATCTCCAATAAGCGGTATGGTTATTATCTTGTCATGTTGTCATCGTGTTTTTCTTTTGAGCAGGTTCCTCATTGTAAATACTACAACGAGCTAAGTTATCAAGCTCCATAGCTAGTATGTTTTCTTTTCAGTAGTTTTGTTGAGGTCTTTGTGTGGTTTAACACCGAGGATGTTGTTCCACAAGGGGGAGGGTTCTATAACAACCCTGGTGAAAAGTTCATGTAATAAAAGAAAATAAAGAAAAAATAAGACCATAGGTAAAGGACATGTGTCCCAAGTTGAATGTTGGAAAAATATATCCTACTGGACATCACTGGATGCGTGTTTTCGCTAAGGAAATTGGAAAAGTCTAAGACGTAGGCATTAAAAGTCAAAATGAAATTTTTGCCACATTTATTTATGAAAATAAATGATTTAGGACAAAAGTAAGGTGAAAGGTCATAGGTTGCATGTGAGGAGGAAATTCAAGGAAATTAATTGAAAATGAAGAAGGTAGAGGCCTCATTCATGAAAATGCTTCTGAGAACCACTTCACGACCTTTTTCAATTCAACCTTTTGTTAGATCAAGTGGGGAGATCTATCATTATTCTCTCACTCTCTTGGTCACTTAGAGTTTTCATGGAGCAGTATAGTTTGTAGCAAGGAAAGGAAATGAAAAGAAATCAAGGATGAAGGAAAAGAAATCATGACTCAAGTAGCTTCAGCAGGAATACTTGCAGTTAACCTTGTGTATGTGTGATTTCCTAGCTAGTTTGGACATGCATGGATTTTCATGTTGGTGTATGGTTGTCTTACTATAAGTGGCATGTCTTTTCTAGTTTATGATATTGAATTATAGCCTAGCCTATACTTCTTCTAGATGCCATGGTATGTTGGGATATTATTTCCATTTTTGAGCTTTGGAATTTTTGGATGGATTTTGAAATCCGTAAGGGAGGTGGCCTCAAGGTTCATTCCAAAAGGCTTAGGAATCTCTTGACCAGTTTGATGGGATACAAAGTAAAGCTTGAGGGAGAAGTCTCATTTGAGGACCTAGTGATCTGGTTTTTTATTATGGTAAAGCCTGAGAGACAACGAGTTGGATAATTACTCAAGGGTAGTGATTAATTCCAAATAGCATTCCAAGATTAGTTCAGTTATGATCGAGGCATTGGTTTTGGTGTGATCAAAGTTTGATGAGGGTGGAGGTGGTTTAACCTTTGGCTCTCCTTGGTGGTTCTTGGACTAGTTGTTCTATGAGATCCCACATTCATCCTTAGAATATGGCACGAGGGTGACTAACTGAAAGAGATATTTGGTTCAGCCATGTCTATGGACGGGTGGTACGTGGAAGTCCCGAACCTGGTTGGATTTGCCTATGATTAATAAAAGCTAAGTTTTCTTACTTTTAAATTGATTTATATGTGGATTTAATGGTTGTCATATATAGGCTATTTATATGGTTTTATGCTGGTTATAAGAATGGTTGAATGACTTATTTATGTCATGGTTATTTCATATATTTACTTGTAATTGTTCAATATATGGATGCAAGACCTAATTGATGATGTAGTAGTTCAATGGAGAAGGAGGTCATCCTTCTAGTTATGTTTCATAAGTTGTTTCATTCATTTGTGCTCTGTCTTGTATCCAAGACCTTCTAGTTGCAGATGATCAGGCCTATTCCTGAAGGTGATTTTCGATTTATCAACATTTCTATCATGTTTTTATTGAATTCTGGAAGTTACAACAAGTTATGGGGAGAGGCCAGTATTTTGGCTATAAAAGTGGCTTAAATATGGGGTTGTTGGCATAGAACTAGAAATTCTCATCCACAGATGTTAGTAGGCAGGCCCGTGACAGCATATTTGGGTTGTTGGTCATTCCCTTGCCCATAGCATGCAAGAGAGTATGGCCTAAGAGCTGCATAATGGTAGTGGTACCCAAGGATAGGTTGTTTGAGTGGTTGAATTGTCTCCTGAGGGTTCTATTGAGGATGTTGGATTATTGTATGTGATGTTCACTCGATTCCACTTCCTTAAGGTAACATAGGATGTCAAATATGATTGTAATGGCATCTATCCTCATGTTAACCCTGGTTGGCATGGTTATTTTGGGTAGACCTAGGAGGGGGTGTTACACAAAGAGACCAATTTAATCTATCCTTTCTCATATTCCACTTCTTATTCCCATTTATCATGATAATTATACCACTTTCCCAGGAATTCAAAGATAATATTTCTTGTAAATTGTTCGAGTGACATCTACCTATCACAATTTAATGGGTAAGGAGATAGTAATCCACACATATCACTAGCCATGAGAGTAGTTGCAGGCTCAAAGAAAGCTATAATGGACCACAAATTACAAATGGATGGGGTTTCTATAGGAGTTTCATTTGGTGATCAACTATAAGAGGAGCAAGATAAACATGTTAGCTTAGATGATTCAAGGCCATAGACATCAAACATCATGGCTTTGGTGACTCTTATGCACATGGATTAATTTAACCCTAATTCATACATAGAGCCATATTCATAAGATGGGGACTTCTAGGAGGTGTAACAATAGTTGCAAAGTCAAATTCATGTGTAAGATGGTGAAAACAACACTGACTACGATATATAGGATGGGTTACTCTTTAGTCTCGATAATGTATGTGTTCCTAATGATGAGAAATTTCATTTGATTTGAGAGGCTTAGACATCCAAGGTTGTAGGGCACATTGCTATAGTGAAGGTTGTGGCAAAAATGCAAAGGTATGTGTTTTAGCCCATGATGCAAGACCACGTAAATTCTTTCATAAGAGGATGCTTGCTTTGTTTTGCTAACAAGTCTAGAAATAGGAAACATGACCTATATCATCCCTTAACTATACCCACTCTTCCTCGGGCAAGTATTTCCATGGAATATATCGGAGGTTTACCAACAACTAGCAAGGGATATGACTATGTTTTCATGGTATTTGAGAGGTTCAACAGGATATATGTTTTGATTCCCATTAGAAAGACGATCAGTGGATAGTAAGCAATGAAATTATTCTTTGGACAACGTTGGGTGCACTTTGGGATACCAAGGAGAATTGTTTCAAACAAGGTTATAAAATTTCTTGGTGAATTCTCAAGAACGATGTGGGAGAATATGGACATGAATTTGAAGGGATATATAACATTCCATCCATATATAGATGTGTAGAAAAAGGTAGTTAATAGTAATTTTGTGAAACATTTGAGGTGATAGTGCACATACTACGTATGTAAAACTCCTATTGGCCATAGCCCCTTTCAAGTGGGCCAATATTTCAAACATCGTGTCCCATTGATGTTGAAATGCCTCTTGTGGCAAAATAAGAAAAATATATACATGTTAAATTCAAAAATGATAAAGCCACTAGGTTTATTGAACACATCCAGCACATCCACTAGTAGGTTCATGATATCTTAGATAAATTTAATTCCATGTAGAAACAATTTCAAGATCAACATTAGGTGCCACATAAGTTTCAAGTGGGTGACAAGGTGTGCTTGCATCTATAGAGGAAATGCCTTTTCGAAGCGCACTAGAAGATTAAACCACTTCAATAAGGGTGTTATGCAATCACCAAGGCCATGGGTGATAATGAGTTTTAGCTAAGTATCACTCCATTCCTTGGCCTACACCCTATATTCAATGTGGAACATCTTCAACCATACTTTCGACCACTATTGGATACACCAAACATTACTAAGTAGTTGACACCAACCAACATCAATCTAGATTGTATTGAACAAGGGCATTTGATCAAATCATGAAAAAATAGGTTAATGACACTCAACAATAGAGTATCAAACTTTATTTGGTTGTTAAATCCAAGAAGCTATTACACTAAGAAAAATGGTTCACTAGGGACCAAGTTCTATAGAATTTTCCCCATCTTATTGACACACACAATGCAATGGGGACCCTTACTTCCTAAGGGAGAGGACTAGCCTAGTTGGATATTGGTGGCCACCTGCCTATTCCACTTGGACCACCAAAACTATTTCCTTCCAATTTTGTATTTTCCAGTGTACTTTCTATTTTTAGTAGCTTTTGAGTGCTAAAGTTTTGAAGCATTTTGACGCCCTAAACAACATTTTTTGGGGAAATAAGAAAAGAGGGGGAAATTCCATCCACAAAGTGGTCAAAAATTATTTTTCTTGGATATAACTTTCTACTAGGTTATTTTTCATGCCAGATAAGAATTATATACCAAATTTATGACACGTAGAAGTTAAGGTTCTAGATGTTTAGGGTTTCTCATTGTTTCTTCATAATAAAGTCTTCAGAGGCAATGTAACTTATTTTAGAAGGCATGTAACCACCACATCTCTTCTTAGAGATAAGATACCATCACCCAAGATAGTTTGTTTATTTTCTACATGTAAACAATTTTTAGTAGTTTCTATTTATTAACTAAAGTTTTGTTTCGCTATATCTATTTTTTTTGTTTAAATTTGTATTTCATTTAATTCTTTCATAAATCTGGATTAGTTGTATCATAGAGGCACGATCTATATCTACTTTTGTGTTCATGTCCCCAATGAGGTCAGTGAATAAGCTGTTGTCACTTGAACTTGTTGAACCCTTACAAGACTAGCCTTGCCGACCTTGATGACCTCCCATGGAAGAAAGAAATAAAGGTCATGGAGTAACAAATCCTTTCAGAATGTCTCTTGAAGAGTTTCTTGAGTGACAAAGGAACTAGATGATCGACAATTTTTCCTAGATCCTTTTGAGGGTATTAGCAAGTGAAGCATATTCATCCAACAATAACTTCAGAGACGTTGCCCCCTTTAAGGTACAATTTAAATTTGACATTCCCATATTTGAGGGCTAGATAGATGGTTAAATTTTTTAAAAGAATATTTTTTCCTCCGTAATTTTTCTGATAGGGAAATGATTACTTTTTCCCCCCCCAAAACCCCCCCCCCCCATGTAAAGGGTTGGTGGGAAACTTACAATGAGCAGAGCGAAAAGGAGGAACCGTCACTATTTTCAACAAAAACATCTTTGAATTATTTTCGAGATGTTGTCAACAAACAATATTAACCTGTCAAGAGCTATGAAGATAAGTACATAAAGTGGACCACAGTATGACATGAAAGGGTCAAAGAGATGTTGGATTTCACAAGCATTTTCCATACCCTACGCATAACATTTGATATCAAGGATTTCAAGTAACATTTGACACTCAAGTATTGTGGTTTTCTACATAAATACATCTAGGTAAATTTTTAGTTATTGGACATCTTCTCGCTTGGCGTAGCATACCGATATGTTGTAATGATCGAGTGGAAATTTGAATATAAGAAGTGAGACTTTGGATCTACGAATCCAAAGTAGGGAGAAGGACCCTACAAATCAGAGACAACAGGACAGAGGCAAGGTGGAGAAATAAAAGATAACCCATCAACGACACAAGTAAATAATATCACCATGATGAAAAGAATCGACACTGGAAAGTGGTGTGAGTTCCAAAAGGGCCCCACCTACAACATAAATTATTATAGTGCCATGAAGTCACTAGTGGCCGAGATGAAAGCTTCAAAGTCAGATGAATGTTCCAACTATGGGCCAAAAGCCAATAAGGGAAATGAAAAATCAAAGCATACTATTGATGCAAGGCCTAGTGCCACTTTTGCTACCACCGAGGTTCAAAAATTAAGCTAGAAGATGCATAGGAGGAGGAGTCTCTCTTCCACTCATAGATTTAGTGAGGTACTCTCCGCTGCAGTTCATTGCCAACAGTGGGAGCCAAAAGAACCTCATATCATTAGACGTGATGGGACCAACCCAACACTGTTTGGACTTTAGGCAATTAAAATGATTGTTCGGGTGATTATATGATTGGGTAGATATTATGGTTATGTTTGCATGTGTGATGATCAAACCATCAGATATTTTGGAAATGGGTTAGGTGGCATTAAATTTCACAATTAAGTTTGGGTACCCACCTCAGATCATGTTTCCCACTCCTGACTATGCCAAAACTCTCTGTTCATCATTCACTTGGTCATTTTCATTGGGTTTGCTGAGGTTTGTTCTGCTATACTCTACGAGTTGAGGATGCAACTTTGCTGCAAGTTCTAGGCGCACCTCTTGGTGACTTCTGTATTAGTTCTTTTATGTCTATGTGGTTGTTCTATGGCCTAGTTCATTGGGCAGTTGTGGGTATTCTTGCCGTCCCCTGGGTAAATAGTTCTTGGCTATTGTTTTTTTTTCCTGTTGTTGGCTCAATAGGTCATCGTGTTCCGAGTTATATGTTGGTATTTCATGTTCTTGTTGGAAACTCAGTGGTTGGCTTCAATCCAGGCTTGAAACGATGGCATCCTTCTGTCCAGGGCTTCAAATGAAGGTATCCCCTCCTTCCTTGATTCAATTTATGGTTTTCTTTCTTTAGCTCCTAACCTATTTGATCCTTTTTCTCCGCGGTTGGTCAAAATCCATGGGTGGAAAGTTTGTCCTTGGTTCTCACTGTAATTCCTTAGGTAAGTTAAATACAACTTATGTTATTTATTTTCTCCAAGCACTGTAATTCTCCTTCTATGACAATGTGACTCTAACACCCATGTGTCGATTTCTTTACAGGTGCTAAGGGTTTGCAGTTGGAGGTCTTGGCAAGGAATGTTTCGATCATGTTTGGTAGGCTCTGTCACATGAATTTCCTTCAGTCCTCATTATATTTTTAAAATAGGCCTTTTGGTTGTGTGGGTTTGTCATGTTGGCATTATGATTCTGGTATGGCTCTATGATACAGGTGTTGTACTTGATGGAAACTCACTCAAGTGCCAATGGTCTATTGAGGCTCTCAAAATGATGGAAAGCAAGAGACTCGTAGGTGAATGGTTCAAAAGGTGCGGACCCGCAGGTTCGCCGTCCAGGAGGTGCGGTCATACCTTCAGGTTTTCCATTCAGAACATGCGGAAGCCCAGTTCACTCACTTCAAGGCAGAAAAGCGTGCTCACATGGGGTTTCTTATGTTTGGCCCGTGGTATTTAGCCCGCCATTCTTAATCCTATGGTTTTGGCCTGTGGTATAGGATCTAATTTAGCCTCGGTTTGGATCTAGTGTATTGGTTATTGATGGTTTTGTCCCATGGTGTGAATAAGGGCTTAACTATAAATAGGGAAGGAGATCACTTGGCTAAGGTACCTTTCAATTGAATATCTTAAGATCTGAAATATTGTGTTGTCAATGTTAAATGCTTGATCTAAATCAAAGTAAATTTGAAGGTGAATCTATGAAGTCGTGATCTCTCGGGCGCATGATCAGATCTGTGCATATGACTGTCAGTGGCACATTGGAGGGCTGTTAGTTTGGTTCCAATCAAAGGTCCGCAGGTAATTCACAGTGCAGATGCGGAGGCTGGCAGTTCGGTGAAAGGTACAGTGCGGTGGTACGCAGTCTGATGAAAGGAACAGCGCAGGTGCCCGCAGCGCGATCGAAGGCGTAGTGCGGTGATATAGTAGAAGTACGCGGCGTAACAGAGGGTACAGTGCGGAGGCACGTGACTAAGTAGAAGAAGTAGTGTGGAGCAAGGTCAGAGGTACGCGACGCGATACAAGGAGAAGTTGCGGAGGTACATAGAAGTACACGGCGCAATAGAAGCAGAAGGTGCACTGGTACAGTAGAAGTACGCAGCACGACAGGAGGCGAAGTGCGGAGATATGCGGGGTATCAGAATGCGCTTTGCGTGGATACGCAAGATAACATAAGGTTGGGTGCGGAGTCACGCAGTCCAGATAAGGGAAAACTGTGGATCTATCTTAAAAACAATTGTTGATTATCTTTTATTTATTGCTGCAGAGTTCTGGGTTTATATTTCTGGTACTATCTTTCTGTTTACAGCATTCTGAGAAGTTGGGTGACTCTTGATTGATTCTATAAGGAGGTTGGACGATTGACATGTACTTGATGATTATTTGATCTTCTTGGATCCAGTTTGAAAATTTATGAAAAGTGGTCCTTGAAATAAAAGAAGTAAGGGGGTTGTAGCTCCCTTCCAGGAGAGACTGGAAAACGAGAGAGAGTTGTAACTCTCTGTAGGTTGCAGCCTGTTTACTGGTAAAGGAATGCACCAGTACAAGATCATTGTAAAAGGAGTTTCCAATTGAAAGAAGATAGAGACATATTGCAGCAGGTGGTTTTCACCACATTGGGTTTCCACCTTATATCTAGTGTTCTTTGGTGTGACTATCTTTTTTTCCTTGTTCATGCTCATTATTTCATGGTACTAAAATACAAAGTAATGATCAATATCTGACGAATAATTCAAAGTATAAGTAAGGAAGATATATTGAAAAGAATTTGATAATACTGATTCACCCCCCCTCAGTATTATTTCCAACAATTGGTATCAGAGCAGGTCCTTCTAAAGGAGCTTGAACACTTGAAGGAAGATCCATCATCATGAGCAACTATGAGAGGGAAGCATCAATTAGGACACCTATTTTTGATGGGACAAACTTCGTATATTGGAAGGTAAGAGTTACTGCCTATCTTCAATCTTTGGGTACAGAAGTCTGGGACATCATAGAAACATGGTATACTTTTCCATCAACTACTCCTACAGATCCAGTAGAGAAAAAGAAATATGAAACAAATGCAAAGGCAGTCAATACTCTTCTAAGATGCCTATCTCAATCAAAATTTGTGAAAGTTATGCAGTATAAATCTGCAAAAGAAATATGGGACAATATTGTTCTGAGCTATGAAGGAGATGATCAGGTAAAACGTGCAAAACTTCAAACCCTCAGGATTCAGTATGAAAATCTCAAGATGTATAATGATGAAAGTGTGGCTAACTATTTTCTTCGTGTGGATGAGATTGTTAATTGTATGAAAAATTTGGGTGAAGAAATAAAAGAAGCTGTTGTGGTTGAAAAAGTTCTAAGATCTTTGTCGCCTAGGTTTGAATCTAAAGTTTCTGCTATAGAAGAAAAGGAAAATCTCCAACATCTTAAAATGTCACAACTGCATGGAATTCTAACTGCTTATGAAATGAGGAAAGGAGGTCCATCTGATAGGAGAGAAGCTGCCTTCAAGGCTTCAGGCAAAGGAGAGTACTATGAATCAGGACATGGGTTAGAAGAAGAAGAAGAATCAAATTTTGTTAGAAATCTTCAACGGGGTACTAGAAGGTTCAGAGGTAAGTTACCTTTTAAATGTTTTTCTTGTGGAAGAGTAGGTCATTATGCTTCCAAATGTCCTCATAAGGATCAGTTTGACAAAGGAAAGGAACCTGCTAGATGGAACAAGAAATAGAATGCAAATAAGGAAAGCTACTACACTCATGAAGATAGTGATGGTCTATCAAATAGTGATGAAGATGAACGACGTAATAACTATAAACTTTTAATGGCATTTGAAGATGATTATTATATGGATGTTATAGATGTGGATAGGTTTTATGAAGATATTTCTAGACTCAAGACATGTATAGAAGAAAAGAATGTGATCATTGATACTCTACAATTTCAAATTGATGAAAAACAAAAATTTGTTGAAAAGTTAGAATGTGAAATTGTTGGCCTTAGAAAAGAAATTGAGAAAACAAAGGCTATTAATCTTAAGTTTGTCAAAGGATCTGAAACTCTGGATGAGATCATCAATGTACAACGTTCTCCACTAAACAAGACAAGTCTGGGGTATAATGGAGAAACATCTCAAGCATCCACCTCAAAGAGTTATCTTGATGCAGCAAGAAGGAACGAGCAAAAGCACAATGGAGATCACCAGGTAAAGCAGGGACGAATTACAAACAAGGACTATCAGGTAAACTAGGGGCAATCCATCTTAAGTGTGAACAAAAGCTACAACCAACCACAGGTAAAATCTTCTCAATTTGCTTCAAGAATGGATGACAATAGAAATTACAATCATTTGGCGGTAGATTTGATAACTGCAGAAGCTTCTTCAATGGAAAATGTTTCTGTTGCCATAACTTTGGTCACAAAGCAGCTCAATGCGTTGCATATAAAACAATCATGACTAGAGAAGCTCAAAAACAAAGAAGGATGACTTGGATTACAAAAACGACCTATAACAACTTTTCGACTCTTGAAAACGAAGTTGAATGTTCTATTTGCAATAACTTTGGTCATGAAGATTCTGAATGAAGGAGCAGGTTTCAACAGACAAAGGAACAACCCTCAAGCACCAGAACATGGAGAGTAAAGGAACCACAAACAGAAAGATGTGGGATAGCCTTTTATGCAGAGGGACAGGAAAATCTATGGTACATCGATAGTGGATATTTGAGGCCTATGACAGGTGATAAAGAAAAACTTGAATCATATTCTGCTTTAGAAAAGGGAAAGAAAGTTTCTTTTGGAAATGATACTCCTGCAACTATAAAAGGAAAAGGCACTGCTCAGTTGAAAGAAAAGG
>APFE031025553.1:0-26521 GCA_000404065.3 Pinus taeda | reverse complement strand
TCTCCCACCCCTTCTCTCCTATCTCCCCCTTCCATCACTCCCCCTACGACCCCTTCTCTCCCCACATCCCTCCCTCTCTCTCTCCCTCTCCCTCTCTCGCTATCTCTCCTAGTATCTCCCTATCTCGCCCTCTTCCTCTCCCTTCCTCTCTCTCTCTCTCTCCCCCCCTTCTCCTCTCTCTGTCTCACTCTCTCTCTCTTCCTCCCAGTACTACCACACCCGCACTCCCTTTCTCTCTCTCTCTTTCCCCTTCCTACCGCACCCCCACTCCCTCTCTTGCTCCCTCCCCCTCTCTCTCCTACTCCTTACTCTCATTATCACCATCATATCACCAAACACCCTAATTTAGGATGTCATTTAACAAACAAAAACATAATCATGGGTATCTTAATCCTATCATTTAACATATATAATCCACATCATGTAGCAAACAAAAAGATCTTATGAATTGGAAATGAATAATCATCATATTATTTAAGAAACACAATCATTATATCATCTAAGAAATAATAAAAGAAATACATACATAATTTTATACAAATTAAACTTGCAAAAAATATCTACACGTATCATCTAATTAGAAAAAACATAGCCATCCTATCACATAAACAAACAAAAAAAATGTTTTCAGTTAAAAAAATGTTATTTTAAGCCTCTTTTCACATTTAAATAAACAATCACATACAGTTCGCATGTCTTATAAAAATAAAACAATTCTACTCATAAATAAATGATTTTATATCATCCAATTTACAAAAAATAAAAAATTTAATATAATTTAATATTGAATAAGTTAAATATTTACTTTACCCTAATGGAAATATTCCATAAAAATATAAGCGAAGTAAAGCCTAGGCTATTGAAAATCTTATGGAAGAATAGGCACTGGATCTTTTTAAGAAAGTAGTGGATGATGATAGTGAGAAACAACTACTTCATAACCACTTGAAGAAGATAGTCAAGATATGTGGAGGAGTCCAGAAAATTCATGTCAACTTCTATTTTCCCAAACATCTAAATTGATCAAATTTTTTAAAATACAAATATTTCATTAGTTGTAAAATTTAAGAAAATAATATTTTTAATAAACAGAAAATTAAAATTACATGACTGCTAATATTAATAAATCTAAAATCACAACCAATTTAAATAACAATATTATTCTTCTATATATAGATATTTTAAATAATAATTGTAAAACTGAAAATTATATATTAATATATATATTTATATAATATAACACTGAATTAAATAATTTCGTTAAGCTAAACTAAACTTTTTAGATGCATAATTTTCATACAAAAATTTAATGCACATTACACTGTATGATATAAATATAATAAACAAAAACATATTTTAAAATAAAATTTCTTTAAATAAATCATTAAAGTAGAATAGTGGCACTGGGATAGATTGCTACCAAATAAAATAAAAGAGAGCAATAATTATCTAATAAATTCATAAATTAAAACCCATTAATAACCACTTGCATGGGTTCTACATGCATGCAACTTAACTTACATGTGTGAGGCATTAAATATATATAGTTTTAAAAATCATATTTATATTTGGTTGGATTTTCAACATTTCATACCGGTTTTTAATTTTGTTTTCCAACTGTTATCTCTCAGCAAAGTAGTTGACAAATACTTTGATCCCCACCTTCTGTTTCTCTGTTTTTGGAGGACTCGATTGGAAATATACCAAAATGTTCAGGATTTCAGAGGGAAATATTTTATAAATTTCCCACTACAAGATTTCCACGAAGAAGACTCAAACACTAAATTTGACAAAAAAAGACTCAAACACCAAGAAGCTTTCCCCTGGGAGAAGGAGCTAGCGAGGTTTTATGACAAAGAACATTGCAATAAGATTAATGGAATTACTTATCAAGACAAAGAAAAAAATCCAATAATAATATTAGATTATTAATAAGAAAATAATGCCATTAGGGACCAAGAACAAATCTAGAAGATGGAAAGAAAACAAAAAAATTAAGAGGAATTAATGGGATTGCTGAATAACAATTAAGATTAAAGGATTAGGGACCAAGAACAAATTTAGAAGATGGAAAGAAAACAAAAAAATTAAGAGGAATTAATGAGATTGTTGAACAACAATTAAGATTAAAGGACAATTAGAAAAGAGATCAATGAGATAGGGAGCAATAACAATAGAGCATTAATATTTGAAAAAATTAGGCCACGTAGCTAGTGACAGAGGAATTATAATAGAAACAAAGGACATGAAAATTTGAATTTGAAATTATGCTCTAATCTATGCAACCAAAACGGGAGAATAGGTCATGAATATATCTATGAATATAAAGTAAATAGAAGAAATATAACTTTCAATCATGGTTGTAACCAATATCACTGTTACCGCTCTCCCGTGTATACCTCCATCCATCCTGGGTCGATTTTCATTCATTCATGACATGAATTTCATTCATTAGTTCGCTAATATTCTTGGTCGACCTGAGATTTAAATAACATCCATTCTGACAAAACAGAAGGATAGGATCCACAGGCATATGAAAGAACAATCAATGCGAAAAAAACAATCAAATGCAAAAGACAGTGAAAGAAGCAGTCAATGCAAAAGACAATGAAAAGAAAGAGAGATAGAGGATATACATGTTTTCACATGCCTTTGCTACCCATTAGAGTGTTTATTTACTAGAGACATTGACTCCCTGCATCCTTGTGTCGACTTTCATTCATTCATTCCAGGATCTTCTTAGTCGAATTCAGATTTAAATAACATCCGTTCTGACAAAACAGGACAGACCCACAGGCATAGAGTCACGAACTATAGAATCACAGACTTATACATCGAGAACAGGAAGCACTTCCACTTCAAATACAATCAAATATCCTACACAAGACGAAAAGACATTTTATTGCAAATGCAAATCATGAAACATCTAGGCTTTTCTCGATCAAATGCTAGGCCATCCCTTGTGTATTTCAAAAAAGCTGTGATCGGTTGAAGGAGCGGATCCCAGGCCATCTCTCGTGTATTTCAAAAAGGCTGTGATCGGTTGAAGGAGCGGATCCTAGGCCATCCTTCTCTATTTCAAAAAAGTTGTGATCGGTTAAAGGAGCAGATCAACGTCTAAATGGAAGTTTGAGATTTGTTTCTTGAAATTCTATTGAGATTCTTTTCATGAAATCATCTATCCACATCCGATCAAAATTGGAAACCAGGTCATCTATCCACGTCGGCGCAAAATTGGAGTGTTCAATGTTCAAATTAAATTTGAATTTAAATAGAATCTTTGATAGTCGGTAACGTAATCCTGGTGCATGCACTTTGTGGTCTTCTGCTTTTGTTGTTCACGCATTCAATATAATTGACGATATATATTTCTTTACCTTCAATAACAACTTCATTTATTTTGAGGCCATCCCTCATGTATTTCAAAAAAGCTATGATCGTTGAAGGAGCGGATCAGCATATACAACGAAAAAGCCTTAGATGCTTTTCTTGAAATTCTCGTGCAAAGCAGTTGGGTAAAACATTGAGATTTTTTTCAAGAGAGCGGATCAATGCCTAAGATGCTTTTCTTGAAATTCTCATCCAAAGCAGTTGGGTAAAACATTGAGATTTTTTTCAAGAAATTATCTTCACATTAGGTGCAACTTTGGAACATTCACTCAAGCTTGGAATGTGCTTGAATTTCTTTGATTCAGTAAATGGTAAATAGTACGTATTTTATGAAATAATCATGGCACACGCCTTTTCTGGTCATATGCTTTTGGAATGTGGTTCAATTTCAATTTGAATTTAAGGTGGAATTTTTGATACTTCGTAAATATAGTATTTTATCTAAGAATTTTGAGGAATGTGTGAGGACTAACGACAGATCTTTCATCTCCACGAATGCACAACTACTATCAGTTCACTAATGAGGAACCCAGTGACCTAACTTACATCGTGACATGATATCTTTCATCTCCATGGATGCACAACTACTATTCCTTCACTAATGAAGGACCCCACGTGTAAAGCCTCCGGGCGTGAACGCGACAGGCGCCGGGCAAGACACCGTGCACAACGGGCGCGGGTGGACGACGGGCGCACGGGCGGGCATGCGGGCGCACGGGCGGGTGCACGACGGGCACGCGCTGCAGAAGAAATGCAACGTTACCAAAACAACAAATGCAACGAAGGGAAACAAACGAAACTTATGCGACTAAGTGTGGGAGCCTTATATTCCGATTGGAAGGAGGTTACACGATGGCAAGGCCGACTAACGATGAGGCGTTTGGGGCATGTTTGTGGCGGATTTGGGGGTCGGCCAAGGGGCTGCCACCCACACTCATAGCCCATGTTAGAAGCGTATAAAGGTATGAGCGATGGAGCTCATTTACAACCAATGAACTCGCATATCTCTTGGGTTCTTCGCACAAGTAAATAGGAAGTGCGCAGATAGGGAGGAGTGCACATATCTCATGCGCACTACTTGAGGAGACTACATACTTATTACTTCTTGTGAATGGTCGAAGGTTGGCAAGGTGTGTCGGGGTTAGTTGCAGGTTTTGGTGTAAGACTTGGAATTGGATTTTAGGTGGCTTGTGTGAGCACAATCCCTTGCACAAGAGGTGCACAAGACTGTTGTAAAAGGCAGGTTTGCCTCTCATTGTAAATTTGGCTAAGTGTGAGACTTGGTTCGGCCAAGACACGCTTGTATATTGTAACTGAGATTCTTAATAAATTGTTGGGCAGACTCACATTACGGGGAGTTGTCCCTCCCCTTTATACTTGTTGCAATTGTTGATGTTCTTGTTATATAATTGCTATGGATAATGAATGAGTATGGGCTTCATTAAGTATAAAGGATAATTGCATGTTTACTTGGTTGCAAAACACAAGCTAAGTAATCAGAAAGTGAATTTAGGCGTAGTCCATGTGCACGAGTATTGTTAAAAAGAAAGTGTTTGGTGGTGCCACACCTCGCCAGCACGGTTGAAAGACCACCGTAGGCTTGGGGGCGTGACAGTTGGTATCAGAGCAGGCTCATGACCGGGTTGATGAAGTGTTGAAGCATTGAAGTAGCTCGGTCAGGCCGATTTGATGAGCTATTACATAACTTGACAGTTGATATTTGAGCAAGGTTGCTCGTGACAGTGGAAGCAGGTACTTGTAGGTGAAGGAAGCTAGTTTCACACAAGTGGAACAAGGGTCGGTTCATGGTTTCAGGGTGCTTGGGAAAGCTGGTAAAGGTTGGAACCGGGTGTCATACTATTGGGAAAGCGGTACTACGTGCTGGTCATACGATTTGGGCACTTGTCAGGCGGGCAAATGGGACTGCGTGTGGGCAGGTATACACAGTTTAGGCATCTGGACGAAGTACGAACTGGGGAAGACGAAGTACAAGGCATGGCAGGTTTGGAAGAATGTGAAGGGAAGCTCTTGCTTACCTTATATAGGTTGAAGTAGTTGAAAAAGGAGAATCCCTGGATTCAAGAAGAGCTTGCAGTCTTGGAGAGGAATGTTGAAGATGAGCTTCTTCAACTTGGATGGACAGTGGAGCAAGATGAAGTTGCAGATTGTGCAAACAAGGAAGAGGAAGCCATGATAGTTGAAGATGTTGCAGACATGACCGTGACCAAGGATGAACTTGAGATTGATCAAGTTGGACCAGGATCGGGCATTTTGCAGACATGTATGGATGAGGGTACTCTCATGGAGGAACCTCATGATGATCATGATGATGGTGTAAGTACTATTGATACATGTGTTTCATTTGAGTATTTGGTAGATGGACCGTGTGCAAGGAAGGGCAAAGCCAATTTGCCGATGCTAGGGAACATCTTACCGTGGATGTTTATGGTGAGACCTTGTATGGAGAAGCAAGGATTGTTGATTGTTGCAAGACTTGTTGGGGTTGTTTGTGACCTTGTGGTAGAAGGTACAAAGGTTCGTGACAAGGGTGGAATTTGATGATCGTTGTGGATGATTGGGTTGTGCTTTAGCCACATGGTTAAGTGCCTGACATGACTAATGGATAGATTGGAGAGCACACACTTGAGTTGCTTGGTGGAATTCTCATGGTCGAGACCAAGAGCAAGTCTTGGTGGACACTTAGGTGGAGGAGCTATGATGGAGAGACTCATGGGATGATGATATGGTTGGGTGACCGAGTTCACTAGACCGAAGATTGCAGCTTGGATGGGGATGACTGATTTTTTTGATGAGTCTACTTGGTTGGACTACATGGACAACTTAGTCAGGGACATCAGGCTGGAGACATGGAGCATGGCAGTCTCATGCAGGGACATATTGTGGGTGCACTTGTAGAGATGTCGTTTACAGGCATCCAATGAGGTGTGCCAAGGCATGGATGTTGTGCAGATAGATGTGCTAGTGTGACATGGAGACTTATACTTATGAGCCTATGGAGAGGTTGTACACTCTTGTGCAACAAAGCCATGGACTTGGATAGAGTTGTGAGCAGTCTATGCGGCATTCTTACTACATGGAAAGCTGAGGCATCTTGCAAAGTCCTTTGGGTGGAGACTTGTATGCTTGCTAGAGTGTTGGTTGAGGATGACTTATGGAGCTCATGATGACAAAAAAGACTCAAACACCGAGAAGATTTCCCCTGGGAGAAGGAGCTATCGAGGTTTTATGACAAAGAACATTGCAATAAGATTAATGGAATTGTTTATCAAGACAGAGAAAAATATCCAATAATAACATTAGATTATTAATAAGTAATTAATGCCATTAGGGACCAAGAACAAATGAAGATGAAAAGAAAACAAAAAAATTAAGAGGAATTAATGGGATTACTGAATAACAATTAAGATTAAAGGATTAGGGACCAAAAACAAATTTAGAAGATGGAAAGAAAACAAAAAAATTAAGAGGAATTAATGATATTGTTGAACAAAAATTAAGATTAAAGGACAATTAGATAAGATATTAATGAGATAGGGAGCAATAACAACAGAGTATTAATATTTGAAAAAATTAGGCCACGCAGGTAGTGATGGAGGAATTATAATAGAAACAAAGGACATGAAAATTCGAAATTGAAATTCTGCTCTAATCTATGCAACCAAAACGGGAGAATAGGTCATGAATATAATTATGAATGTAAAGTAAATAGAAGAAACATACCTTTCAATCATGGTTGTAACCAATATCACTGTTACCGCTCTCCAGTGTATACCTCCATCCATCGTGGGTCGATTTTCATTCATTCATGACATGACTTCCATTCATTAGTTCGCTAATATTCCTGGTTGACATGAGGTTTAAATAACATCCATTCTGACAAAACAGAAGGACAGACCCACAGGCATATGAAAGAAGCAATCAATGCAAAAAAAAAGCAATCAAATGCAAAAGACAGTGAAAGAAGCAATCAATGCAAAAGACAATGAAAAGAAAGAGAGATAGAGGATATACATGTGTATTTCACAATCCTTTGCTACCCATTAGAGTGTTTATTTACTAGAGACATCGACCCCATGCATCCCCGGATCGGCTTTCATTCATTCATTCCAGGATCTTCTTAGTAGAATTCAGATTTAAATAACATCCTTTCTAGCAAAACAGAACAACAGACCCACAGGCATAGAGTCACAAACTATAGAATCACATACTTATACATGGAGAACAAGAAGCACTTCCACTTCAAATACAATCAAATATCCTACACAAGACGAAAAGGCATTTTATTGCCAATGCAAATCATGAAACATCTAGGCTCTTCTCCATCAAATGCTAGGCCATCCCTCGTGTATTTCAAAAAATCTGTGATCGGTTGAAGGAGCGGATCCCAGGCCATCCCTCGTGTATTTCAAAAAGGCTGTGATCGGTTGAAGGAGTGGATCCCAGGCCATCCCTCTCTATTTCAAAAAAGTTGTGATCGGTTAAAGGAGCAGATCAACATCTAAATGGAAGCCTGATATTCGTTTCTTGAAATTCTATTGAGATTCTTTTCAAGAAGTCATCTATCCACGTCCTGTCAAAATTGGAAACCACGTCATCTATCCACGTCGCACGTCGGCGCAAAATTGGAATGTTCAATGTTCAAAATGAATTTGAATTTAAACAGAATCTTTGATAGTCGGTAACGTAATCCTGGTGCGGCCCTTTGTGGTCTTCTGCTTTTGTTGTTCACGCATTCAATATAATTGACGGTATTTATTTCTTTACCTTCAATAACAACTTCAATTATTTCGACGCCATCGCTCGTGTATTTCAAAAAAGCTGTGATCCTTAAAGGAGCGGATCAGCATATACAACGAAAAAGCCTTTGATGCTTTTCTTGAAATTCTCGTGCAAAGTAGCTGGGTAAAACATTGAGATTCTTTTCAAGAGACTGGATCAACGCTTAAGATGCTTTTCTTGAAATTCTCATCCAAAGCAGTTGGATAAAACATTGAGATTTTTTTCAAGAAATTATCTTTCACATTAGGGGCAAATTTGGAACGTTCACTCAAACTTGGAATGTGCTTGAATTTATTTAATTCGGTAAATGGTAAATAGTACTTATTTTATGAAATAATCATGGCACACACCTTCATATGCTTTTGGAATGTGGTTCAATTTCAATTTGAATTTAAGTCGAATTTTTGATACTTCATAAATACAATATTTTATCTAAGAATTTTGAGGAGTGTGAACTTGGAATGTGTGAGGGCTAACGGCAGATCTTTCATCTCCACGGATGCACAATTACTATTAGTTCATTAGTGAGTAACCTCAGTGACCTAACTTACTATTAGTTCATTAGTGAGGAACCTCAGTGACCTAACTTACATCGTAACATGATATCTTTCATCTCCATGGATGCACAACTACTATCCATTCACTAATGAAGGACCCCAGGGACCTAGCTTACATCATCACAGGCTACACATGTGATTCATTAGTGCGAGAGAAAAATCATAGTGTATTCATATTCTAGGTAGGAGGCCCATATAATTGCATAGAATTTGAGTAAACCTCTTGCTTCAATATAACTTCAATATAATACGAAGTCGCAAAATTGCAAACAATTTCAGTAGAAACCTTTCAGGAGTATAATATTAAGTGGGATTTACAAGAAACAAAAACTAGTAAGCCTGCAAAGTTGTGCATAAATTGAGTGGAAAATAGTTATTTCAATATAATATTGAGTGGCATTCACAAGACATAGGAACAAGTAATTTGTATTCATATTCTCTAGTTGCATTTGTATAAGGCCAAGAACTATATTAATTTGTTTATCTCACTTATAATGTGTATCATTCAATTTGATTGGAAATTGAAACAAATATAAGTTATGCGATCCAAAATATAACACAAATTAGTTAAATTGTAACATGTGAAAGCTTGTAGAAACGTTTAAAATTAATTTTTTCCCTTTCAAATTTGATGAGATATTAATGTAGTTAATTAAGAGAAAATGAGAGGTATGTTGTTGGACAACAGACAATCATATTGACTAGATCATGTACTAAGTTCATGTAAGACATTTTA
Source organism: Pinus taeda (assembly GCA_000404065.3). NCBI lineage: Eukaryota > Viridiplantae > Streptophyta > Pinopsida > Pinales > Pinaceae > Pinus > Pinus taeda. The sequence goes on along the minus strand of APFE031025553.1, from coordinate 17,038 downwards.
TGACTAATGTAAGAATGTTTAGTTTTTTCACATGGAAAAAAATAAAAAATAAAAAGTTTCATTTAGTTTCAAGAATTATGTTTGCATTTTTTTACTACTAGAGAATTTAAAATGATGTTGTTTATTAATTAGGTGAACTAAGTATCACTATAATATCACCTCTAATAATTATAATAGTGTAATGATACATTCAAATAAGTTAGCATTATATGAAACACATTTATTAATGTAGTTATGTTAGTTAACTAATATAAGTTAAAATTTGTAAGTATTGATAAGAGTAAATCATTAATATTATTATTCATAGTAAGAATTAATGGTAGTTATCATCATGATAAAATTGAGATAGCCAAAAAAAATTATAGTGTAATTAGATTATGTTAGGAAAGTTATTTTAAATTTAAATTATCAGAATATATTAAAAAATATTTCTTCATAATAAAATAAATTTCTAATATAGTATTACAATATACTAATAGAAATAAATATGTATTACAATAAATTACAAAGTAGATGAAGAAATTGAAAGTAGATGTTGAATCGTATTAAATAATTTCTTAAATTAAAAATTTTTAATGTAGCTATAATTTTAATATGGTCAATAATAGAAATAATAAATTACAAATTATTGTAAGAATAATAGAATTAGTTCCATGTGTTGATCCACCTTTTATTGTAAAATTATAAATGAGTAGTTGTTAGTGTTGACAACTAGCAAAAACACATTATTAAATGTGGTTGAGACACACAGTAAGCTACAACTTAATATATACTATATTATAGACTTATAATAATATTATAAGCTCACAAAAGATTAGAAATTGCAACATATTATTCATATTATAAATCGAAGGGGGTGTAAAGCACAACCAAATTAATAAATGTGGTTAATACACACTCGTAAGCTATACCAATAACATACATAATTTGAAATGTAGTTGAAGAACTAATAGGCATTAACTGGTATATATTTAACATCCCATTTAATATTGAAATGATAGATAGATATAAATAAAAGAATATTATAAAAATAATAATTATATTATTAATTGGTATTTTGAAAATAATTGCCATTATTATTATTCTTTATTTTTAAAAATAATTGTTATTACTATCTTAATTTTTTAAACCCTATCATTATTATAAATCCAAGGTATTAATATTACTAACTCTTTGGATTATGAATTCTAGTGACTAATATTATAAATCCTAGGGATTTGTAAAACCAAACGATTATAAACACTAATGATTATATTGTTAATAAAAGGATCAATAATATTAAACAAATTGATTGATACTATAAACCCAATGGATCAATAAACCCAAAAGATGAACAGTATATACCCAAGGGATTATTCATAATAATTTATTTATATATTATATATATATTTAAATATATAAATATTATATATAGAAATAAATATATTTATTGCTACAATAATAAAATTTAAAACTAAATTCTAGTTTGCATTTATGATTTATAACACATTAGTAAATTATTTTGATAAAGACTTAAATAAAAGTTAAAAAAATCTTTTGAGAATGCTATAAAATACTCAGGGTTTAGGGTTTATAAGGCTTTAGTAAATTATTATAATAAAAACTTAAATAGTTAAAAAACACTTTTTAAAATGTAATAAATTGCTTAGGTTTTAGTGTTAAGGGTTTATGTTTTTTAAGACTTTAATATGAATACAAAAAAATTAAATAAAATCATATTTTCTCCATTTCTACTTTTAATTTATCAATCATCTATTTAAACAAATTAGAAATCGGATATAATATATCAAGGAAGTAATTCACAATAAAGATAAAATCAGCAAACATTAGCCTTGAAGAGAAATGAATAAAATGAAACTGAAAAAAACATAATAATAAATTTAGTGGAAAGAAATAAAAAATAATGAATAAAACTAATAATAGAGAAACTATTTAATCCTCTACATACATACTCCATTTGTAAAAACAATTTAATAAAGTTAGGGAAGATATCTGCAATTCGGGCCATTGTACAAGTACCTATTGTAATATAGGAGGCCTAGATCATCTAAAGAGATCAACGAATTTAACTCTCAAGCCTTCGATTAATGTTGTTGTAACTCTCAACTCTTGAGGAATATTCCATCTCTGGACGAAATACATTACTTTATTGTTGATTTTATTCTCAACTCTCAAAAAATATTATATCGTTTGACCAAACAAACACAACTGCACAAAATGGACGAAAAATTAACCATGAAGGTTAGCTAGCTTCATCCTCATCCAAACACACACAGAATGCACGAAGAACGAACCGTGAGGGCTGGCTGGCTTCATCCCCATCCAAACGCACAGATGTATAGGCTCCATTGCCATTACAATAGATTCATGAACATCGAAACACACATATGCTTACGCGCTCAGGGCTTAAAGAATGCGCTGAACCCATACAATCAATTGTAGTGGTTGTATGAGCTCTGCACAAGATATTGTAATGGCTCTGTATGATATGCAAATGTTTTGAGAATCTTTTCCTTCTTCGCTTTGCTTTTCTCTTGAGGCTTTTAAATTTGTTATAACGACAACCTAATTAGCTTTTGCGCTTTTTTGTGATTAAATCATTTCTCTTTGTTCATATTGTGATTAGAATCTTTTGTTTTTGCTTTTTCATGAGCTTTTTAGCCTTATTATAACCACGGTCATTCGTTCCCATTTTTTCTTTTCTGTTTGATGTTTTTTTGTTTTTATTTTGCTTTCTTAATTTTGTGCTTAGAATCTTTCTCGTTGCTTTTTCTGAGCCTTTTTGCTTTAGTTCAACGAAGAGTTACTAATTTTCTAGTATTTTGTTTTATTGGAGGGTTGTTGTTTTATTGATCTGTTTTTTGTTTTATTTTTTTTTTATGGTTTTTTTTGTTTTTGTTTTTATTTTCTTTTTATATAAATATAATTAATATAATTTATTTGTTTAATATATCTATAGATTTATTTTTAATGTAGATATAAGGATATATTTATTATTGATTAATTTTTACATTTTGTTTTTTATGTTATGTTAATTAATTTTATTTCAATTTGTGAAATATGAGGAAAATAAATAAAATATATTTTTCAAATATATAAAAAAAACTACAACTTACCATAAAAGTATTATTATTTTTTAACTAGCGTACTAATAGGCATCCCCTTAGTTTTAATTTTTATACCAATAGGCATCTCATTATTGGAATTGGCCATGTTAATCATTTTTTTAATTAATCATTTTCAGATTATAGTTTAAATTGAAAGATACCAACATATTTTCATCATCCCCACTACATCAGCGAATGGAATTGTAAATAAGGTGTTTAAACTTTGTTTAAAATAGATTTATACCAAATGATAATTAAAAATTTACCGTGGTTATGAAACTGCATTAAATCGTGTATACCTTAATAATGATTTTTAGTTTTTTTTTTTTTTTATTAAATATGATGTAGAATATGTGTGTGTGTGTGTGTGTGTGTGTGTGTGCGTGTGTGACACAATATTTTTTTCTTATCACATAGATTGTATTGGATGTCTAGTGATGGATGCCCATATTCCCAACACAATCAATTTTTCTTATCACATAGATTGTATTGGATGTCTAGTGATGGATGCCCATATTCCCAACAAAATCAATAAAGGTAATGTAAGGATTTGCATTGAAGTAATTATTATCTTGCCCATTTTCTAAATTATGAGAGTGTGACATGACATGTGGATGACTAGATCCATGTGCATTTTAAATAGGAGCAACTATTCTCTCTTTGTGTTTCATTAATTTTTTACATGATTGCCCATTCTCTTCCACAATCTTCATCAACTCCTAAGAATAATAGAAAAAATTGGTTAAATATAAAATTTAATAAAATTTAAAGTTTAGATAGGTTAAGTTAATTAGATTGGGTTTTAATATTTAAAGAAAATTTGGTTAATATATATTTTGAATCATTTTTACAATAATTTTTTTATCCTCTATCTTTAATTAAATTAAATATAAAATTTAATAAAAATTAAAGTTTAGACAAATCAAATTAATTAATTTAGACTACCACAAAAAATAAACCATATAAATGAGATCAAATTTTTAATTATTCATCAATATTTCAAAATTTCTTATAGTTTACCCAAAATGATGAACATTTGTTATTATATTATATGGCTCGAACTTGTGAATAATTAAAGATATTATGTTTTAATTTAATTATCACACAACATTCACAATTAACTTCAGTTCATCTTTTTTTAATTGAATATGTAAATATAAGTGAATGTTATATTTTTTAAACTTTATAAGGTTATAATTTGTTTTAATATTAAAAATATATATTTTATACTAGTATTATTTTTATGTATTTTTAATTACAAATACAAATATTAAAACTAAAATAAAGTTTAGATAAAGTTTACAAAACTATTATTTTTATTATTAATAAAATAAATTTAAAATCGTCTTAATAAAAGAGAGTTTAATATGCTTATGACCACATGTAACAATGCTCTTATGTTCTTCCAAATGGTTTTCGTTGAAGTTTGTTATGAGAGTTTACCTAATGTAGACTACAACTCTTTCTGCAAAATTGTAATGCAATAGAATTGCAATGTAGTACAATTGTTAAAGAATAGCTCAAATAGTGAAGCAATGAGTCTGAAATCTAGGTTTTGAGTTTTTGATTGAGGTAAAGTTTCCTATGAGAATTTAGCCAACATATGCTACAACTCTTCTTGAAAAATTGTAATGTAATAGAATTGCAATGCAATCCACTTGTTAAATAATAACTAACATAGTGCATGTTTGAGTTTCAAATTAAGGTTTTGAGTTTTGAATTAAGGTTTAATTAAAAATAGTGAAATTAGTTTCAAATTTAGGTTTTGAGTTTTAAATTAAGATTTAATTAAAACTAACCAAGGTACATACTTATCTTATAAAGATGAAAGTAAACAACTCTTTGCTGTGAGTGATTGATTTTTATTTTATAAAGAAGGTTCGGTTTCTTTGAATAACCCAATAATAATACATTGATAATTTTTATCTTAAAAATACAAATATTAAAAAATATAATTAATTAAAATAATAAGTATTAAGATTCTATATTTTTAAATAAAAATTAACATATTAAAACATAATTCCACCATATAATATTAACTAATATATGAAATCACACTCAATAAATCTATTATTAGTAAAATAAACTTAATAAAATATGTTTAGTAAATATACTCTATAAAATTAGGTTTATCATTGATATGTTATTATTTATAAATACATATTAACATATATTATATTAAAAAGTAATAATTATTAGAAATCTTCTAATTTAATACATAATAATAATATTAGACATTAATAAAAGTTAATTAATAACATTTATTTATTATCATTAATATTCATAAATAATGTTCATAATAGTTACATGTTAGACACTAATAATAATAAATAAATATAATATTGACGATAGAAATATTAATATTAATGCTATTAATAATAAGGTTAATATATTCTTAATAATTTCATATAATAATTATTATGTAATAATATTCTTAAATGTAAATAATTTGATATATTATTCAATAATTTGATATAGTTGGATAACACAATAATTAATGGTTAACTTTAATTAATTATAATTCATCATTTTCAATCTTATTAAGCACTAACAATTATAGTAGGTCATAATTGATCATTTATTAATGTATTAAGCCACATGAAGTATTAATAGTTTGATTATTAACTAATATATAAAGCCATAATTTATGAATATCAATACTATTTATTATTTATTAATATTATTGTGTTAAAGCACTAATATAATATAAGTAATATAAATAACAACATATAATTTTTTTATATTAGTAACTATCATATATATTAATATTAATGTTAATATATTCCCCGGCTGCGGGTGATTAATAGGCGATTTAATGCAGGGGCAGCCTCATTACTGGGCAAGTGGCCGCCCAAATCTGCCAGATGGCTAGAAGATCCTAGAACTTGCTTCCTCCATCCGGCCATTATCAATGCGGCCCTTAATTCGCGTGGGCAACTTGCTATCTGCAGCTCTATATCAGTCATTCACCTCGGCCCACTGGTGCACTGTGCGCAGTTGGATTGCATTGGGATGTTAAGCATCTGGAATGTTGTTCCTGGGGTCTTTAAGAGCCAGCCTCCGCTGGGTAGGCAGCCTCTGTGGTCTGTGCATTGTTTTCTCTAGTCGTGGATGATTTTCTCCTGTGCAACCAAGCTGACGATTGAGCCGTGGTTGCAATTGCCAAGATTCAGACCTCGGCCCTTTGCTCAGAAGGCCTTGGTCTTTACCTTGGGGCACCCGGGCTTTCTCGTCTACCCACTTCAGTTTGCTCTGGTCTCTGTTTGCAATACGCCATTCGGTGCTCAGGGAGATCCTCTGCTTCAGTTCAGGGTGGTAAGTTTCTTCCCACTCATTTGCGTTATTTCAAAGGTTTATTTACTACCTTGTAAGCTACTGCTCACTAATCCGCCCCTGGAGAAGGACAACTGGTCCACAGCGCTCTGTGGCGAGGGGCAAATTAGTTTTCTGGGTAGCATTGTGTGCAACTTTGCTTCAGGATGCCGCGTGAACGGCAACGCCTCATCAGTCGATGGGGTGGGTCCAGGGGAGGCGCAAGAGGAAGAGCTTCCCCTTAGCGATCCTCATCTTCATTTGACTCCCCCTCTGAAGAATTCAGCTCCCATGGAGCTAGGCGGGGCCGCAGTAGAGGAAGAGGGCGGGGACGGGTAGCTGCATGCTTGCATGGTTCTCACCCCTCTACCCGCTTCCGGTTCCCATGCTCCTTGGACAATGCCACTTACTATGTATCAGTGCGGATTGAGAAATGTGAACATGCAGCCTCTCCAGAGGTCCCGGCGGAGCCACGACCACCTTCTCCTGTTCAGTGTCCAAGACTGCAGCCTGCGGAAGCCTCGAGTGTGGTGGCAGGAACAATGGTGGGAACAAGCGAGCCAGCAAGGAATGATTCCCCTTATAAAGATTCGAGTGCGTCCGATCAGTTTGGTTGCCAAGTGGTGGAGGAGCAACCATCCACCTCCGTGGATGCTTAAGCTAGTCGCTTGGCTGTTTTGGAGACCGCTCTCACAGTTTCAGGATGTCGACACGGTTGTCATAGTGCGCAATGTTTGTTATGAGTCAGTCCTGTTCTTTTTGGGTCGATTCACGTCGAAGTATGTATGTAGTTACGTTTGCTGGTACTTCAATGTCTGTAAGTTTCCCCTCGCCTCGGCAGGGATTGGGAGTTTTTGGCATATGTCTAGCTTTCCATGGGTTCCAGTTTGTGTTCAGTGGACACTCTCATAGTCCTTCAGTCTCTCAGGTTTTTTCAGTCATGGTCGGTACTACTGTTCAGCTGTAACCATCTCAACATGGCAGATGTAAACTTTTTGTACTCCTTTTTTGTATAATAATAGAAGTAGCATAAATTACACAAAAAAATATTAATGTTAATATATTAATACTAGTTTAATATCTATTAATATTATTGTTAATATATTAATATTAGTATTATCATTAATGTTAATATTACTATTAACATTGATATTAATATGTGCCTCTTACTCTAAAATATGTGTTACAATTTAAATAGCCATGCCCATTAAAACGTGTGTCTTACAATTCAGTTAAATTTTTGAGGCCATAGCTATACCACACCCTAAAAATTATTTAGGTTTAAATTTTAGTGTTAATATAATATGACATACTTTCGATGTTTATGTCATCTAATAAAACCTTGTATATATATTGCGAACTTTTGCAGCACCCTAAAATGGTTACTATGTACATATATTATTGATATATTCTAGAACAATTGTTGGAGCTTTAGAGGAGTAACTGCAACATGTAGCCGCCACGTCTTTTCTTTGAAGTAAGCTATCATTGCCCAAGAAAATTTATTTCCATTTTGTATGTAAGCATATTTCAATTCTTTGACATTAATGACATGAAGTTTTATTTTTTCTTCAACTCTATGTTTATGTTCCTATTTTTATTTTGTTGCATTCTTGCATAAGTCTGGATCATCATAGACTGCATTAGGAGTAAAACCACTCCTCCCTAGGATCACTACAAGAACATGTCATAGTATAAGATGTTAATGGTTGTATTGAGGGATTCTTTCTTGGAGAGTGCAATACTTGGAGTTTTTTTTGAATTAGGACATGATGAGGAGAATTAAATCTTGGATCCTCTTTTAGAGCACAAAACCATTCCACGAGGAGTGCTTGAAATGTGGATCCTTAGCTTAAAGACCATGAAACTTTGGAGGTGGCTTCCAACCACCACATGACACTTGTACATCTTCACTAAACTACCCTCATGTGGATATATTGTAATAACTTATATTAGGTTGTTGCACAATTGATCCATTTTCTATTGTTTGCCTAGCTGACCTATCTTATAAAATGGTAAGAGTGTCGCCATTGTCACAACATAGTCACTAAATCATCCATATCTTCTTGATGTGAACATATTGTAGCCCTTTTTTTGTAATGGAAGGGTTAAAGCTTGGGTGGATTATTCAAAACTGGGGTTTATAATACTTTAGTAAATGATTTTAAAAACACTTAAATAACAGTTTAAAAATACTCATTAAAATGTTATAAAATGATTAGGGTTTAGGGTTTAGGGTTTTGGATTTAAGGTTTACAATTTAGGGCTTAGGGTTTAATGTCAAGGTCTACAACATTTTAGTAAATTCTTTTAATAAACACTTAAATAAATGTTACAAAACATATTTTGAAGTATTATAAAATGGTTAGGGTCTACGGTTTATGGTTTATGGTTTAGGGTTTGGGGTTTGGGGTTTAGGGTTTAGAGTTTACATTTTAGGGTTTAGGGTTTATGTTTTTGTGTTTAGGATTTAGGGTTTTGTCTTTATGGTTTCAGGTTTATAAAACTTTACTGAATTATTTTAATAAACACTTAAATAAAAGTTACAAAATTCTTCTTAAATTGTTATAAAATTCACAGGGTTTATGTTTTAGGGTTTAGGGCTTGGGGTTGAGTGTTTAGGGTTTAGGTTTTTGGATTTAGGTTTTAGGGTGCATGGTTTAAGGCTTATAACAGTTAGTAAATTCTTTTAATAAACACTTAAATAAAAGTTACAAAATGCTTTTAAAAATGTTATAAAATGCTTAGGGTTTAGGGTTTAGTTTAAAGGGTTTACGGTTTAGTTTATAGGGTTTAGGGTTTATAAAACCTTATTAATTCCTTTGAATAAAAACTTAAAAAAGGTTGCAAAATGCTTTTTAAAATGTTATTAAATGATTAGGGTTTAGGGTTTAGGTTTTATAACACCTTAGTAAATTCTTTTAATAAACACTTAAATAAAAGTTACAAATTATTTTTAATAGATCATAAAATGCTTAAGTTTTAGGGTTTAGGGTGTGGAGTTTGGGGTTTAGCATTTGGGATTTATAACACTTTGATAAATTATTTTAATAAGAACATAAAATGAGGTTACAAAACACTTGTTAAAATATTATAAAATGCTTAGGCTTTAGGGTTTAGGATTTAAAACTCTATAAAATGCTGATGGTTTATGGTTTAGGGTTTATTATAATTTAGCAAATTCTTTTAATAAACACTTTAAAAAAAGTAAGAAAACACTTGTTAAAATGTTATAAAATACTTATGGTTTAGAGTTTAGGGCTTAGGGTTTTGCCTTTTGGCTTTAAAATGTTATAAAATTCTTATGGTTTAGGATTTAGGGTTTATAACATTTTAGTAAATTCTCTTAATAAACACTTCAAAAAAAGCTACAAAAATCTTGTTAAAATTTCAATGAATTCTTAGGTTTAAGGTTTAGGGTTTAAAATGTTATAAAATGCTTAAGGTTTAGAGTTTAGGGTTCACAAGACTTTAGTAAATTCTTTTTATAAACACTTAAAAAAAGTTACAAAACACTTTTTAAAATATTATAAAATTCTTAGTGTTTAGTGTTTAGGGTTTAGGGTTTAGTTCATATAAAACTTCAATAAATTCTTTTAATAAAAACTTAAAAAAATGTTACAAAACACTTTTTAAATTTTATAAAATGCTGAGGGTTTAGGGTTTAGAATGTTATAAAATTCTTAGGGTTTAAATTTTAGGGTTTAGGGTTTATAAAGCTTTAGTAAATCCTTTTAGTAAAAACTTAGAAAAAAGTTACAAAACACTTGCTAAAAAGTTATAAAATGCTTAGGGTTTAGGTTTAAAGGTCAGTTTAGTAAATTCTTTTATTAAACACTTTAAAAAAGCTACAAAGCTATTGTTAAATTTTTATAAAATTCTTAGAATGTAGCTTTTAGGGTTTACATTTTATAACACTTTAGTAAATTCTTTTAATAAACACTTAAAAAAATTTACAAAACACTTATTAAAATGCTATAAAATGTTTAGGGTTTAGGGTTTTAAAAAGTTACAAAACTCTTGCTAAATTATAATAAAATACTTAGGGTTTAGGGTTTATAAAAATTTAGTAAAAATAAACACTTGAAAAAAAATTACAAATGCTTGTTAAAATGTTATAAAATACTTAGGGTTTAGGGTTTGGTGTTTAAAATGTTATAAAGTGCTTATGGTTTAGGGTTTAGGGTCTAGGTTGAGGGTGTGGGTATTATAGTTTAGGGTTTATGGTTTATAATGCTTTAATAAACTATTTTAATCAACGCTTATAAAATGTTAAAAAACAATTTTTAGGGTTTATGGTTTTTTAGGGTTTTTAGGGTTTAGGGTTGTTGGTTTTTTAAGTTTTAGGTTTTTTATGGTTTATGGATTTTTTAGGGTTTTTATGGTTTAGGGTTTGGGTGTGGGTATTAGAGTTTATGATTTTTGGTTTATAATGCTTTAATAAATTATTTTAATCAACACTTATAAAAAAGTTAAAAAACAATTTTTAGGGCTTAGGGTTTGGGGTTTAAGGTTAAGGGTTTAGGGATTAGGGGTTTAGGATTTATAGCACTTTACTAATTAGTTTTAGTAAATACTTAAATAAAAGTTACAAAACACTTTTTAAAATGATATAAAATCTTTAGGTTTTAGGGTTTGTGGTTCAGGGCTTAGGGTTTAGGGCTTAGGGTTTAGGGTTTAGGTTTTAGAGTTTACGGTTTATATTTTATAGGACCTTAGTAAATGCTTTCAAGCCTGAGGCTTTAGGGTTTATGGTTTATAAGACCTTACTAAATTATTTTAGGGTTTATCCTTTAGGGTTTAAGCATTAGGAGATAGGGTTTCTGGTTTAGGGTTTAGGTTTTATAACACTTTAGTAAATTCCTTTAATAAACACTTAAGTAAAAGTTACATAATACTTTCTAAAATGTTATAAAATTCTTAGTGTTTAGGGTTTGTTGTTTGGGGTTTGCAATTTGGGATTTAGGGTTTTCGGTTTAGGTTTTAGGGTTTATGGTTTAGAACTTATAACACTAAAGTTATAAAATGCTTTTTAAAATATTAAAAAAGATTAGTGTTTAAGGTTTAGCGTTTAGTGTTTAAGATTTATAATGCTTTAGTAAATTCTTTTAAGAAACACTTAAATAAAAGTTTAAAGTGTTTTCCAAAATGTTATAAAATTACTACGGTTTAGGTTTTAGGGTTTTCTGGTTTAGGGTTTCAGGTTTATGGTTTAAGGTTTATAAAACTTTAGTAAATGCTTTTAATAAACACTTAAATAAAAGTTACAAAACACTTTTTAAAATGTTGTAAAATGCTTACCATTTAGGTTTTATGGTTTATAACACTTTAGTAAATTATTTTAATAAACACAATAAAATTTATAAAACACTTTTTAAAATGTTATAAACTACGTATGGTTTAGGTTTTAGGGTTTCAAGTGTAGTGTTTGGGGCTTAGGATTTAGGTTTTATAACACTTTAGTAAATTATTTTAATAAACATTTAAATAAAAGCTACAAAATTATTTTAAAAATGTTATAAAATGATTAAGGTTTAGGGTATAGGGTTTAGGGTTTGGAGTTTATGGTTACGGGCTTAGTTTTAGGGTTTATACAATTTAGTAAATTAATTTTATAAAAAGTTAAATAAAAGTTACAAAACACTTTTCAAAATGTTATAAAATACTTAGGGTTTTGGGTTTAGGTTTTAGGGTTCATAACACTTTATAGAATGCTTTTAATAAACACCTAAATGAAAGCTACAAAACAATTTTCAAAATGCTATAAAATGATTATTAGTTAGGGTTTTGGGTTTGGGATTTAGGGATGAGAGTTTAGGGTTCACATTTTAGGATTTAGTGTTTATAAGGATTTAGTAAAATATTTTAATAAAAACTTAAATAAAATTTAAAAAGATCTTTTTAAAATGTTATAAAATGCTTAGGGTTTAGGGTTTGGGGTTTAGGGTTTAAGGTTTAGGGTTTATCAGCGTTCAGTAAATTAATTTAATAAAAACTTATATGAAAGTTACGAAACACTTTTTAATATGTTATAAAATGCTTAGAGTTTAGGATTTAAGGTTTAGGGTTTAGGGTTTGAGGATTGGGGTTTAGAGTTGAGGGTTTAGTGTTTACGAGTTGCCTTTGGGATTTAGGGTTTAGGTTTTCTAACACCTTTCTAAATGATTTTAATAAAGACTTAAATAAATGTTCCAAAATGATTTTTATACTATTATAAAATTCTTAGGGTTTAGGTTTATGGGTTTTTGATTTTAGGTTTTATGTTTAGGGTTTAGGGTTTAGGCTTTAGTGTCTATAACACTTTAGTAAATTTTTTCCATAAACACTTAAATAAATGTTACAAAACAAATTTTAAAATGTTATAAAATGCTTACGATTTAGAGTTTATGGTTTGTGGCTTCACGTTTAGAGTTTAGGGTTTATAAAACTTGAGTAATTGCTTCTAATAAACACTTAAATAAAAGTTAAGAACTCCTTTTTAAAATGTTATAAAATGCTTAATTTTTGTGGTTTAGTGTTAAGGGTTTGAGGTTTATATTTCGGGTTTAGGGTTCAGGGTTTTGAATTTAGGGTTTATAACACTTTCGCAAAATCTTTTAATAAACACTTAAATAAAATTTATAGAACACTTTTTAAAATGTTATAAAATGTGTTGCATTTACGATTTAGGGTTTAGGGTTTGGGTTTTATGGTTTAGGGTGTAGGGTTTAGGGTATGAGGCTTATGGTTTAGGGTAGTGTATTTAAGGTTTATAAAATGCTTAGGGTTTAGGGTTTAAGGTTTAGGCTTTAAGATTTATAACACTTTAGTGAATGCTTTTAATAAACACCTAAATAAAAGTTACAAAACACTTTTTAAAATGTTATAGGGTTTAGGGTTTAGGGTTTAAGGTTTTAAGTATAAGGTTTAGGGTTTAGGGTTTAAGGTTTTAAGTATAAGGTTTAGGGTTTAGAGTTTAGAGTTTAAGGATTATAACACTTTAGTAAATGATTTTAATAAAATTTTAAATAAAAGTTACAAAAAAACATTTTTAAATATTATAAAATACTTAGGGTTTAGGGTTTACAGTTTAGGGTTTAGGGTTAGGGGTTTTTGTTTTAGAGTTTAGGGTTTAGGGTTAAGAATTTGTGGTTAAGCTTTAGGGATTAAGGTTTATGGTTTAAGGTTTATAACACTTTATAAAATGCCTATAGTTTATGTTTTAAGATTTTCAATTTAGGGTTTAGGGTTCTTGGTTTAGGGTTTATAACACCTTAGTAATTGCTTTAATAAATGATACAAAACACATTTTAAACTGTTCTAAAATTATTAGGGTTTAGTGTTTAGGATTTGGGATTTAGGGTTTGGGGTTTAGGGTTAGGGTTTTAGGGTTTAGGGCTTAGGATGTAGAAATGAACCACCCCACCTTAAGTGGGTATCCGATGCTACATATTACACGTAATGATTCATCCTACTGAGCTTCGAGGAGTTATGAAGAGAAAAGAATAAAAGAAAATAGGTTTATGGAGAAGGGTGGAAAAGAAAAGGTTTGGGTATCTTATGTACCACAATTTTCTCCCTCCTAAACTCACATACCCAAGTGTGGTCTTCCCTTATTATATATACTCATAAAATTCTTAGGGTTTATGGCTTAGGGATTAGGATTTGGGGTTTAGGGTTTAGGATTTAATGTTTATAACATTTTAGTAAATTCTTTTAATAAGCACTTAAATAAAAGTTACGAAATGTTTTTGAAATGTCATAAAATTCTTGGGCTTTAGCTTTTAGGGATTAAGGTTTATAACACTTTAGTAAATGTTTTTAATATAAACTTAAATAAAAGTTACAGAACACTCTTTAAAATGTTAAAAATTAATTAGAGTTTAGGTTTTAGGTATTAGGGTTTAAAGTTTATAAAACTTTAGTAAATTCTTTTAATAAACACGTAAAAAAAGTTACAAAACACTTTTTAAAATGCTATGAAATGCTTAGGGTTTAGGATTTAGGGTATAATGTATAGGGTTTATGGTTTGGGTATTAGGGTTTAGGGTTTAGGGTTTAGGTTTTTCGGTTTAGGGTTTATAGTTTAGAATTTAGTTTTTATGGTTTAGGGTTTATAACACCTTAGTAAATTATTTTGATAAAAACTTAAGTAAAATTTACACAACTCTTTTTAGAATGCTATAAAATTCTTAGGGTTTAGGGTTTATAAGACTTCAGTAAATTATTATAATAAACACTTAAATAAAAGTTAAAAAACACTTTTTAAAATGTTATAAATTACTTAGGGTTTAGGTTAAAAGTCTAGGCTTTATAAGACTTTAGTAAATGATTTTAATAAACACTTAAATAGAAATTACAATATGTTTTTTAAAATGTTATAAAATTATTAGGGTTTAGCATTTAGGGTTTAGGGTTTTTCTTTTCGATTTTAGAGTTTAGGGTTTCTAGTTTAGTGTATAGGGTTTAGTGCTTAGGGTTTAGGGTTTGTGGTTTACAATTTAAGATTAAGGCTTTATAACACTTTAGCAAATTCTTTTAATAAACACTTAAATAAAAGTTACAAAATACTTTTTGAAATGTTATAAAATGTTGAGGGTTTAGGGTTTAATGTCCACATATTTGGGTTTAGGGTTTATGATTTAGGGTTTAAGGCTAATAATACATTAGTAAATGCTTTTAATAAACACTTAAATAGAAGTTTCAAAATAATTTTTAGGGTTTAGTGTTTAAGGTTTGGGGTTTTGCGTTTAGGTTTAGGGTTTAGTGTTTAGGGTCTAGAACATTTTGGTAAATTATTTTAATAAACACTTAAATAAAAGTTACAAAACAATTTTTAAAATGTTATAAAATGGTTAGCATTTAGTGTTTATGGTTTAGGGTTTAGGATTCGGGGTTTGGGATTTAGGGTTTAGGGTTTATGTTTTTGTGTATAGGGTTTAGGATTTTGCGTTTATGCTTTAGGGTCTGTAACACTTTAGTAAATTCTTGTAATAAACACTTAAATAAAAGTTACAAAATTCTTCTTAAAATCTTATAAAATCCTTAGGGTTTATGGTTTAGGGTTTAGGGCTTGGGTTTTACGGTTTATGGTTTAGGTTTTATGGTCTATGGTTTAATTTTTACAACAAATTGTTAAATTATTTAAATAAACACTTAAATAAAAGTTACAAAACACTTTTAAAAATGTTCTAAAATGCCTACGGTTTATGGTTTAGTTGATAGGGTTTAGGGTTTAGGGTTTAGGGTTTATTGTTTAGAGTTTAGGGTTTAAGGTTTAGGATTTCGGGTTTAGGTTTTAAGGTCTAAGGTTTAGGGTTTATAAAACTTTATTAAGATCTTCCCCTTCTCTGCCCCTCCCATCACTCCCCCTACCACCACTTCAATCTCTACCTCCCTCCCTCTCCCTCTCTCTATCTCTACCATTGTCTCCCTATCTCCCCCTTTCCCTCTCTCTCTCTCTCTCCCTCCATTTTCCTCTCACTCACCTTATCATCCTCTCTCCCCCATCTCTTTCTCCTCCTCTTTCTCTCCCTATCTCCCTTCCCTCCCACCACTTATCTCTCACCCTCCCTCCCAGTCTCTCCCTCCCTCTCTCTCCCCATCCCTCCCCCTTTGTCACTCCCTCCCCTTAACCCCTGATTCCCTCTACCCATTCCTTTCCCCTCCCCATCTCCCTCTCTCTCTACCGCTCCCTCTCCCACTCCCTTCCCCTATCCCTCTTCCTCTCTCTCTCTCCTTCTCACTCCCCCTCCCTGTTCTCCTCCCCTATCTCTACCTCCCCTCTCCCCCACCCAATATTCCTCCTAACATCTCCCACCCCTTCTCTCCCCTTCCCATCACTCCCCCTACCACCCCTTCTCTCTCTAAGTCCCTACCTCTCTCTCTCTCCCTCTCCCTCTCTCTACCCAACCCTCCCCCTTTCTCTCTCCCTCCCTTTCTCTCTCCTTCTCCCTCTCCCTCCCTCCCCTCCTCCCTTGCCCTTCCTCTTCTCCATCTCTCTCTACCTCTTCCTCTCCCACTCTCTTCCAATCCTCCTATCCCTCTACCACTCTCTCTCCCTCTCCCTCTCTCTTTCTCTCTCTTCTGCTCCCCATCCCCCACTTTTTTCCGCTCCACCCCTCTCTCCCCACCTATCTCTACCTCCCCCTATCTACCTCTGCAACCTATCCTCCTCTCTCCCCATTCCCACCTTCTCTCCCCCTCCCATCACTCCCCTACCACCCCTTCTCTCTCTGCATCCCTCCATCTCTCTTTCTCTCTCCCTCTTCCTTTCTCTCCCCATCTCTCCCCTTTTGTATCTTCCTCCCTTCCTCTCCCCTTTTCCCCCTCCATCCCTTTCATCCTCCCTTGCCCCTCCTCCTCTCCCTCTCTCTACCTCTCCCTCTCCAACTCTCTTCCCCTACCACTATCCCTCTTCTGCTCTCTCTCCATCTCTCCCTCTAACTCTCTCTCTCTCCCTCTCCCTCTCCAACTCTCTTCCCCTACCACTATCCCTCTTCTGCTCTCTCTCCCTCTATCCCTCTTACTCTCTCTCTCTCCCTCTCCCATTCCCCCACTTTGTTCCCCTCCCACTCTATCCCCTGACATACCTCTACCTCCCACTCCCCCTCACCCTATCCTCCTCTCCCCAAATCTCC
>APFE031025552.1:0-16293 GCA_000404065.3 Pinus taeda | reverse complement strand
CTCCATACCATTGATACATTATTCTTAGTGATTTCCTTAATATTGGTACTTCTCCCATCAGTGTGTTAGTTTTTGTGGCATCGAATGTGTTTTAGCCACAAAAATGGGTGTAAAGGCTAGAATACATTAGATCTCCAAAACCCAGAAATCGTTTATGGAAATTCCACCTAGAGATGACTTAATTAGATTATGAACATTTTTTTAATGTTTCCTAAGTCTAAACTTAGGAAAATTGGTTAATTAATCATAATTAATTAAGTCAATGTGAGAATTATCTAGAAACTCACATGGATTGATCCAGAAATTCTCTGAGCCATCAATTAAGATTTAATCTTGGTCGTTGGAGTCCCAACATAAAAATATAAGAAGGGACTGATATGGTGATGTGAGAACACACCAGAGTTACTTGGAGAATTCAGTTTTCCAGAGTAGCAACAATCAGTTGCTAGAAATTTTGAGCTTTAGTGAGGAAGAAGAGACAATGAGGGGCAAGGATAGTGAGGTTGGAGGAAGATTTCCAAATCTAGTGAGTGCATTTACAGAGAGGCAAAAGATCCATAGTGAGACTTGTTGTCATTCCAATTTTACAGGCACTGCAAGAACTGCTCAGGGCAGGGGTTGTCACTCTGATTCATGCCCACTCTGTTCTAGTTGTCTCCTGACAACAAGCTATGGGGGGTAGTCCCTATGGAAGCAAGTTGGGAACCAGCTTGCACGGGAGACCCAGTTGAGTCCCCTAGCTACTTGGTCAAAATTTAGCAAGATTAAGGATTCAATTAGATTTATAATTGAGACCAGTGTCATATGGAGTCAAAATTTGTTACTTATTATAAATTATGACCAAGTAATCGGATGGACAACCGCTCCTTATATGCTTAACTAACCTATCTGAGATGCAAATCCTAAGATCTAAGCGTGATGCAAGGATCTTGGTTAATTTTAGATTATATTCCTAGTCTAAATGGAACAATCTTTGGAGTAGGTTGTGGGATCGAAGCCAACAAGAAGCAAGAAAAGGCTTGATTAACGATACATCCCCCTGTGTTCCAACCACCCAGTGCTTCTGACGCTGCAGAGACTATGACTCTAGCGACTGCAAGGTCACTGTGTTAACCACTAAGAAAGGCTTAATCCCTCAAGCTAGATAAGAAAGGATTGTCCTAGGAGTCTATCAACCAAGTTTATGCTTGGATTTTGATTATTAATGCAAGCTAAGCTTAGAATGCTTATGCAACGATGAGTGAGACTTTTAGGTGAGATTATTTAAATGTTTCTCTAAGTGCTTAGTTATTATTTACTCCAAATTACAACGTTAAGTACTTCACAATACTTAGAAAAGGGAATATCAACCAAAGGACAAGTGCTTAAGTTTAACAATGCCAACAAGAGATAAAGATATCCACAAGAGATGAACAATAGAGCAAGAATAGCCTAGTGATTTAGTATGATAAGCTAATGACCATTATCCAGGAAAGAAATAAGATAAAAAATGTTCTCAGCCAATATTCTTCAACAATTTCTCAACATAAAATGATTATTAAGAGGTGCAATTAAATTTAGCAATCTTCAAGTTAAGAATATTTAGATGCAACAACCAATTAGATTAAATTTGCTAGAGATCACAACTCAGTGATGCACAATTGAAACAAGTTATTTCAATTCCAATTGGATTACAGAGAATTAGGGACAATCGGTGTGACTTAAACCATTCATCAAGATACTACCAAAGATTTAAAGTGCTTAGAGAGTGATCTCTTTAGATGTGAATTATGAACTTCATTGCATATAAACTCACAAGGAAAACACAATGTTAGCCACTTCCACAATGTTAATGCTAGCAACAAGGAACAAGAGTGTAAAAGCATGTAAGTCCTTATGCAATTTATGTTCCACTGACCTCGTAATGAGCAATAAGGGAATGATGACAACAGTAAGAAATTTATGACAACAGTGAGTAAATTTTCCTTAGATGTCAAATTCAAAGTGCATATGCTTGCCCAATATAATACAAAGAAATCCAACTATCACATAAACTTTGCAAAGTCAAGAATTTAGATGTATTAGCCTTCCTAAGATGTAATTTTCCATTGTTATATCAGATTTGTTATGTAGAGATGACAATCACCAAAACTTCTAGATTCATGTCAAATTATGATTTCCCAAACTTATGTAATTTATTCCTCAATATTTCAAGCAACTTATAAATGGATTTTGAGCCAATTTAGGATGTATTTTATCACTGTTATAAGTTAATTTAATTGCTGAAATAAAACAATGAGGAAAAAAGGGTTAGAAAATCAAACCCTTAGGCCTTAGGCTTTGAAGCTTACTAGCCCAACTTGTGCACAATTTTTCCCAATGACTTGATACCCTAAAACACAAGCTCTGAACGAATTTTCTCTGCAAAATACACCAAGGAATCAGTCGCCAAATATTTCAGAGATAGGCAAGGGAAAATTAGGGCTAAGAGATGGCAAAGAAGAGGCCAAAAATGAAGGGAAAAGGCCTAAACATGCTTGTGGCTAGGGTAAAAGGCCTAATAGCCCTCACGGCAAGCCCAAAAAATAGTTTTTGTTGATTTACCAAGGGCTGAAAGACCCACTAGGGGTTATGTCATAGGGTTTTGAGGCCCTAAGGTCTGCGACGCCCTAGAGGAGGCCTCAAAAGAGGTAGTCGCAAGCCCTTTAGGGCTACGACCTAAGGGATAAGGGGAAGTGATGGCAAGTATAGTGGCCGAGGGGAGAAAGTAGGACAAGAAGGGAGGAGGAGAGGCTGCAAAGGTGGAAGGAGGCTTGCGACAGGCATAGGAGGGGAGTTCGAGGCCTTAAAAGCTCACGACCAACCTCAAAGATGCTAGAAACCCTGATGCAGGGGCCTAAGAGGAGGATGCTCGCTTTGGAGGGCTAGATCCGAGCCTGAGAGGGCCCAAAAAAATGAAATCCTTGCTTCAAAAAAATCAATTTGCTTCAGATATGAAATTTACTGCAAATTCTTCAATGGTTGGCCTTGCAAAAAAATTGGAGACTAGATCTTACACTCAAGGGCTTAGATCTAACTCTACTCCAGTTTTTAACTTGATTTCACCTACAAAAAATGATTCACAAATACCCAAAACCCCAATATATACAAAAATATTAAAACCCTAATTAGAAATAATTTAAAAGATATATTTTACAAATCGATTTACAAAATTTACAAATATACAAGGGTTTTAAAATAAATTTTGAAAAACATTTTTTTTTGGATTTTTTCCTTGATAAATGGCTAAAAATATTTTTGAAATTAGATGCAAGCTATAGGCTTAGAAAAGTTAGATAAACCACAACAAATATTTGAAGTCCAAACAAGTTCAGTTCATGTCCACAGTTTGTGACCTTGGAACCCAAGGACTGGGGAACCTCCAAACACTCTGTATTTTTCTCAATAAAAGCTTGTTAGACATATGGCGAATCAGATCACCTAAAATAGACCCAAAATTTATTCATATAAGGTTCTTATCCCCATCTAATGAAAAAAAAAAAATTGAAATAATTAAACACACTAGAGGAAGCTATCGAAGCTTGAAATTGTTTTCATGTGGGTGACAGAGAAATAGAAACGGTTTAGGCTGAATTTCCACCCAAAATTTGTATGTATTTTTTTTGTTTATAACCTTTTTGAAGATCTGTCTCCTAAGAGAATTCACACCAGATCTCATCCAGATCCTAACCCACTCAAAACTGTAGATAACCTTGAGAAGTTGATTAAAAAGAAGAGTTTCACATAAATTCAAGCTAGCAATAGTCCTCTACCAAGAGTTAATTCCTTTCTAGAAAGCCTGATAACAGCTGAAGATCTTGAGTTTGACCTACATTTTGAGCATACCCTTTCAGAACCAAATCAGAAATATTTGTCCCTGAAACAGTTGTTGATGAGTCTATATTGATACCTTTCATTTCAGTACAAAAACTTGTTCTTTCAAAATATGATAGAGACCTTCTACAACAGTTTGAAAAGCTTGAAGGCCTGGTGACTAAACTAAACAAATTTGTTGAATAAGCTTTAGAGAATCAGGCTTTTGTTGTTTTATCTTCTACTTCACCTTTGACCTCTTCTATAGTTTCTACTTCCACCATTGTTCCTATTTCATCTACCATCCAAATTCCTTCTATACCAACTCAACAAGTCATAGTTTCATCTTCTTTACCACCTCTAACATCCACATTAATTGTAGTTTCATCTTCTTCCCATTTACCAGTCATGGCAGCTCGTTATGCCCCTCTTGTTTTACCAAGACAACTCCATTCCATCCCACATGATTACCAGAGCCATATACCTCAATTTGATAGCAATGGGCCAACCACACCACAACAACACATAGACAGGATGAATGACTATTCAAATTTACAAGAAGTTGACGAAGATGATGTGAAAATGAGGCTCTTTGCACAAAGTTTGATAGGAGAAGTTAAGAAGTGGTTCAGGGCATTGCCAACAGCTAGTATTGCAGATCTCCCACAATTTCATTAAAGTTTTCTCACAAGGTGGGAAGTAAAGAAGAATCCTCTTCAAATCTTGGTTGAATATGAGAGTATAAAGAGAGCTCCTAGTGAAACAATTCAAGATTATTGCACTAGATTCAATAATTTTTACAATTCTATTCCATCAGAAATACAACCTCCACCAAGGCTAGCTCTGATCAAATTTCCAGATGGTCTTGATGCAGATATGTCTTATCAACTAAGGGAGAGAAATTCTACTACCCTAGAGGAAATGGAAAATAATGTTGTTAGCATGGAAGAAAATTTATTGACTAAGAGAGCAAGGTTAAGAGTTGATAGAAGAGTCACAATCAAATAAAAACCTTCTTCTTCTTCATCAGATGCAAAGTTAGACACCTTAGTTAAAACCATGGAAAGAATGATGGAAAGGATAAGTTTAACTGACAGGGATCCACTTAGAGAAACTCAAGGGGTTCTCAAATTAGAAATCCTAATTTTAGGGAATCCACACCAAATTAAACAGAGAGAGCAAAGAGGCCCAGTTGATCAGCAGAAAATTAGACCTCCATTTCAGGAGAATTATGCAAATGAAGAAGCTGAGATAGCTGAGGACCTTGAAGAAAATTAGATAAGTCTTTTTGGGGAAGGGGAAACAGATAATATTTTCTTAACTAAGGAAGAACAATATCTATTTTTGTTATCACAGCAAGAAGTCATCCCTGCAGAAACTGATGATTATAAAAAGGGATACCAAAATTATATCATGGAGGTACACAAAAAGTATAATTTGAGAAGCAAGAAGGCTGCAACAAACCCTCCCAAGAAGATTAAAATTGATGCACCTTCCACTAGCAAGACAAAGGATGATTCTCAAAAAGAGATTGCTCAGAAACAAGATGCAAGTGCTAAAGAGGTAGATAAATCTCTAGCTTATTTCAGTATTGAAAATGAACTAGATAAGGTCAAGATTTCTATTCCTTTGACAAAATTGATAAACAAGAATGTGTATAGAGCGCAAGTCATGAAGGCACTAAAAATAGGAGAGGGGACAGACATAGTTAACTTAACTGATGATCAAACTGAATTATTATTTGGACCTAAATTTGAAGGGAGGTCATAAGATGGAAATGTGCCACCTTTCTATGTCAGTTTGAACATTCATTACTATACTTTTCATAATTCTATTCTCAATTCCGGTGCTTCGCACATCTCATGCCTAAAGTCATTATGGAAAAGCTAGGACTGGATATAATAAGACCCTATAAATATCTATACTCTTTTGATTCTAGCAAAGTCAGATGCTTAGGTCTCATTAAGGACTTATGTGTAACTCTAACCAAAACCCCAGCCAAAAGTGTGGTTATGGATATTGTAGTGGCTAATACACCTCCCAAATATGGAATGCTATTAGCAAGATATTGGGGGGCAAAGTTACAAGGTACCATGCAGATGGACATGACATATGCTATTCTTGTTTTTGGTCAACAAGGAAGCATTAATGAAATATATGGTAAGAAGCCAAGACAAACCAAATAACTACCCCTGTATTCTGTGCATTCAAATATGGATTCCTTCATTCTATATAATGAAGTATGTGCATAAGAGGAAGTTTTATACTTGAAAACTAAATTGACCAAAACAGAGGAGATGAAATTAGATGTTCGAAAGGAAAATGAAGAGGGTGAAGCCCTATGGAATATGGATTTTGATGGGGCAGTGAACAAGGAAGGAGCAAGGGCAGGCGTTTGCGTCTCAAACTCACAAACAGGTAGAGCAAAGGGATATTCTTACAAGTTCAATTTCCAATGCACAAATAATATAGCTAACTATGAAGCATTGATTTTAGGATTGCATCTTTTGTAGAGGTCAGGAGCTAAAAGGATTTCTATACATGGTGATTCGGAACTCATCATTAATCAAATCAAAGGTGAGTACTCGGCTAAACACCCTAGACTAAGGGCCTACAAAAATGATGTCTTAGATTTTCTGCAGTTCCCAGAGTATTAGTTATCTCTAATTCCTAAGGTTCAATATATCTTCGCTGATGCATTGGCTACATCAGCTAGTACTTGTAAGATTCATTTTCATCCCAATAGAAAATTTGAGGTTGAAGTGAAGCATAGGCTAGTTGTCCCAGATAATGTTAGATATTGGTAGGTTTTTGTTAGTGATAAGTAGGTAGAAAAAAATTTGCAACTAAAAGAAGAATTTGAGAATGTAAAATATTGATACGGATAACGATGTAGATAATGATATGAATGAATTAGTATTGAACGAGATTGATGAAAATCCAGAAGATCTTGAGGTCCTACGATTGAAAAACAATGTGTTGCCAATGGGTTTGGTGCCATTAGAAGAGTTGTTTGATTTTAATGATGTAGCTAAAAAGCCAAAGATAGAACCTGTAGGAGCCAAAGTGGAAGATTGTAATATAGGTACTCAGAGTAATCCAAAGATTATAAATTTGTCCAAGTCTTTACCTCCCAAATAAAAATAGAAGTATCTTGATTTGTTTAAAGAATATTCTGATGTGTTTTCTTGGGGATATGAAGATCTAAAGGCATATGATACCAACATTATACAACATGCCATTCCCATCAAAGATAATCAAAAGCCTTTTAAGTAGAAATTAAGAAGGGTAAATCCATTTCTGTTACCCTTGATAGAGAAGGAGGTCAGAAATCTTTTTGATGCCAAAATCATTGTGCTTTTGAGGTTTTCGAAGTGGTTATCAAATTTGGTGCCAGTGAGGAAAAAAGACAGGGGAAATCTAGTTATGTGTGGATTTCAGGAATCTAAACAAATTTTCCCTCGAAGACAATTACCATTTACCAAATATGGATCATGTTTTACAAAGGGTAGTTGGGTCCAACTTAATTTCTTTACTTGATGTCTTTTCATGATATAATCAAATTCTAGTACATCGAGATCACCAACATAAAATGGCTTTCACGACACCATGGGGAACCTTCATGTATGTGAAGATTCCATTTGGCCTTATGAACGTAGGAGCCACTTTCCAGAGAGCAATGGATATTTCTTTCACAGGTGAGAAGGATAGGTTTATATAAATTTATCTAGATGATATCATTGTATTCTCTAAGACATATGAAGATCGCTTGTTTCACTTGAAGATATTCTTTTAGAAGTGCAAGAAGTTTGGTATTTCCTTGAACCCCAAAAGTGTTTGTTTGGATTGGAGGAAGGTAAGCTACTTGGTCACATTATTTCAAAGGATGGTATCAGAATAGACCCCAACAGAGTTGAAGAAAAAATGACTATAGATCCCCTTGAGGAACAAAACAAAAGTTCAGCCTTTCATTGGTAGGATAAATTTTCTGAGAATATTCATCCCAAACTTGGCTGAAATCTTAAGGGCAATCACAAACATGTTAAAAAAGGACACTGCTATAAGATGGAATAGTGAGACTAAAAAATCTTTCAGTGAGGTGAAAGCAACTTTGACATGTGCCCTTGTTTTGATTAGTCCTCATTTTACTAAAGATTTCATGATTTTCTCCTTTGCATCAAAACACACTATTGCAGTTGTATTGTTATAGAAAAACAAGGAGGGACATGAACAACCTATAGAATTCTTCAACAGAGCTTTAAGAGATGCCTCCTTGAAGTATAATATCATGGAAAAGCAAGATTTTTCTTTAGTAAAGGCTTTGAAAGACCTCAGAGTGTATATTCTACATTCTCACATAATTGCTTTTGTTCCAAGTGTAGTGGTAAAAGATATCCTCACTCGGGCTGATCTAGATGGGACAAGAGGCAAATGGATAACAGTGCTTTAAGAATATGACATTGAGATAAAGCCTACAAATCTTATCAAAGGTCAAGGACTAGCCAAACTGATGGTTGAGTCAAATTTTCATGCATTAGATATAAACTTTGTAGCTGCTCTTTATGAACAAGAAGATATGGTGACTCCACAGGTATCATAGCATTTTCTTACTTCTCCCTGGTATGCATAAATTGTGTATGTTTTACAAAATTTACAAGCTCCCCTTGGTTTGACAAAAACCAATGAAAGTTTTCTAAAATTGAAGGTTGTTAAGTTCCACATTTTAGATCAAGCCTTGTATTGGAAGGATGTTGGAGGTATTTTTCTAAATTGTTTATTGAAGGATGAAGTAGATAAAATCATGGAAGAATTTCATCAAGGTGACCGTGGAGTACATCTCTACTAGAAAGCCACAACAAACAAAATCATGAGAGTTGGTTTTTACTAGCATATCTTGTTTGCAGACATTTATAAAAAGGTTTCAACTTGTCATCAATGCCATATTTTTTAAGGTAAGAGAAAACTCCTACCTCACCTTTGAAACCTATCTCGGTGGAGGTGCCTTTCCAATAATGGGGTTTAGATTTCATTGGAGAAATGCATCCAAGTTCATGAGCTCAACACAAGTGGATCCTAACAACAACAGACTACTTCACCAAATGGATTGAAGCCATTCCAACTAGACAAGCTACATATTCTGTAATCATGTTATTCGTTGAAGGTCATATTCTCTCCAGGTTTGGTTGTCCCCATAAAATTATTGCAGATAATGTTGTTGCCTTTAAATCGAAAAGGATGATTGGTTTTTGTAACAAGTATCACATAATGTTAGGACATTCTACTGTCTATTATCCTTAGAGAAATGGGTTAGCAGAGTCTTCTAACAAATAATTGGTAAACATCATAAAGACATTACTGCAAGAAAACACGAAATCCTAGCATAATAAATTAATAAATGCTTTATAGGCTGATAGGATAAGTACAAAAAAGTCGATTGGAATGTCACATTTCCAATTGGTTTATGGAATAGATGTAGATTTTCCTATTTCCCTAGGAATTCCAGTACTTAAATTATTGTGGGAAGAGGAAGTAGAACCAAATGATGCCCAGAGAAGGATCAATCAATTAATACATTTGCAACATACAAGGGAAGGAGGTTACAACAATGCACAAGTGATCAAGGATAAAATCAAAAGAATTCATGACTGAAGGGTAAAGGCAAATGATTTTCAACTGGATGGCATTGTTTTGAAGTGGGATTCCGGGAATGAAGAGAAATGGAAGCATGGGAAGTTTGAAAGTTTGTGGAAAGGTCGTTACAGGATTGTTGTTGTTCATGGAACTCGTGCATTTTTTCTAGAAGATATTACTGGAGAAACACTACTAGGGGGACCTATTAATGGCAGGTTACTCAAACACTATTTCACTTAAGGTCAACTAGTAACAAACACCATCACTGTATATATCATTTTATTGTTTCAAATAGTGCAAGTGTGGGTGGTTGTCATCAAGAATTAAAGCTTGCAGTGAAGGCTCTAAGTTTATGATGAGTGGATGCTATAACTATGATTTCTTTTTCTTTTTTCAAAGTTGGTTTTAGTCTTGATAATGAAATAATTTTCTCAATCGTTAGGCTACTAGTATGCTTTTTGTTCTTGACACCTCATAGGGAGGATTTCATCCCCATTGGAGCCAATATTAGGGTCCTATAAAATAGGTAATAATAGTCTATCTATTTATTTATTTATTTTGAGAATTTGCTTGTGAAACTCAGACTATGAGTCACTGGGTGTTATAGGCTAAAGTTTCACTTGTCAAAGAAGTCATTTAGTGCTTGAAATTATGTGGTGAAATCAGTCTTAGGTTGGAAAGTATTTTTGCTTTCCAAGCTTCTGTAAATGATCTAGTATGTATTTTCATAATAAAGTACTTAGAATCAGATTTCCAACGAGATATAGAAATCCCCAAACTGATTTCCAGGTCAAAAGTTAGATTAAGTTGAAGTTCGCTTTTCAAAACCCGCAAAACAAGTGAAATGCCCAAGTATTGAAATCTCGCATCCCAGAGGTTTTAGAGAGAGAAAATAGTGAACAACAGAGCAAAATCAGTGATTAACAATCACCAGGATTGAAATCGGTGATCAAAGGTCCCAATACCCCGCATCTCACAGTTCATAGGTACATGGCCATATTGGTGGTCGGGGTAATCAGAAAATTGGCGATCGACGTTTTACAAGGCATGGCAGGGTGGTCATATTTCGAAATCATCGGGATTGCAGGAAAAAGGCCTCCACTGTTAAAGTGTCGAGAATGGCCAAACAAATTAACAAAGGAATTTCTCGCAAAAACTAGGCCAGGAAGGTCCTTTTCTCTCTCCTCCCAAAGGGACGCATGGCAGCAAAAGATTGGATCTGATAAAGGCCACAGGGCAGTCAGTCATTAGATCCAATAAGGGATGCATGGCAGTCAACGATTAGTTTCGATATGGCCGGTGGTGGCTAATGTCACCATGACGTGACTATACGGTGTACACGTGGCAGGTGGATTCGACATTTCCAACAGTCAAAAGGGGCCAAAAATGGGTGACATGTGTCACGACTCACATGCTAACACGTGGCAACGACTTGGAAAGGATTACATCAGCAATCGGTGATCGCAAGGTTGAGGCACATCGCAACATAAGTTGAAACTACCAGTAGGAAATCGTCAAGAGAGGGGCTTTGATAAGGTTTGGAACGTGATCACGTGAAGCGTCACTGGACCAGGGGCTTAGCAAAGAAGGTGATCAATGTTCACAATTGTCAAAAATAAAATGTGTACATCGAGTTATACCGTCGATTAGAATTGTTAGGAGAGGAGCTCCAATATGGGGGATAGCCCATGGCTACAAAGAGTTCAAAGAGCCAGGAGCTATCGGCACAAGGAGCCCAGGTGCATATAGGTGTGGTCCGATGTCTTATGTGGGAAGCATTTATAATAATGCAACATTCCAAAGAATCAGACCCCTTTTCCACCAACTCCCAAATCTCTATTCTAAAGGACCAAACAATATGATAGTATATTTAAAAGAATCAACCCCCTATCCCTAGCTAAAGGGCTTAGCCCTGGAAGACAAAGCATATAGTCACAGCCTCTTGGACACGTGGAATGATAATTTAACACTGTGAGTTAAGGATATCGAAGGGTGGAAAATCCCAAAAATTTTCAAAGGAATCATAATGGAAACTTGCGGGATAAGCACCTATGCTATAAGCCTATGGTTACCGCTCACTAGTTTTATGACTTAAAATCCTCTCCGTAGTCATGATTTTATACTCCACCATGTTTTATGGTTTTGTTTGTTCTTATAGGTGACCAGATAAGGCATTAGAAGGATTTTGACACCATGGAAAATAGTTCGATATTTTCCAAGGGAGATGGATGAAACAATAAAATGGGAATTTCTCTGATAGATCATACAGATGTGTTAACAGGCATATGGATCGACAATTGTTGAATCATGGAAAAAAGGACAATTGTATGTTTTTAATGGATAGTGTTGTCAAAATAGCTACAACCACTCAGATTTTGAGAAAGAGGATCAGTATTGAAAAACTAATTTCCTATTGTTAAGGCTCAAAGTTTCAACAGAAACGAATGAGAAAGAAGCAGTTGCAGAGGGACCTATTCTACTTTCAAGGAAGCAGTTCACCAGTCTTATGTTGCCTGAATAAAAGCATATTTCTTATAGTTATTCTAGGACATATAGAATCTCTTATATCATCTTTACATTCATGAATTTGAGAGATGTTTAATTAATTTATGTTTCTGTAATTAA
This sequence comes from Pinus taeda, assembly GCA_000404065.3. Lineage (NCBI taxonomy): Eukaryota > Viridiplantae > Streptophyta > Pinopsida > Pinales > Pinaceae > Pinus > Pinus taeda. The sequence goes on along the minus strand of APFE031025552.1, from coordinate 4,206 downwards.
GTCATAACTATCATTTTGCAAAATTTTTATGTCAAGCATTATTTAAACAAATTTTTAATATGTAATATGGGTTGGAACTTGTATGAATAAAGGTTGAACATTGATGTAAGTTGTGCATTGTACTGAAAGGGATCAATTTACAGTAATACAGAGAGCTTTGTTCCAGGATTCTCGAGTCAAGCAATTGGTGATGTACTTTCTCTTTTGAAATTGTTTATTCTCTCAGTTTTCCATATGTTTTCTATCTTTATTGTTTTAAGAAGATTAAGAGCCAAATTTTCTTAATTGTACTATGCTCTGGCTTGTAAACAATATCAATGTTTTATGTCTAATGTTAGATATAGAATTCATCTCAGTATGCTCTATATTTAATTGAATTTGAATCACATTCATCCTCCTCACTCCACAGACGCTCTATAAGATCCAAAATCTTGCCTATTCTGCCTAGTTACAGCTGCTTTGTTATTTTGTGATTGATTATCTATATTTTCATGACTCCATGCCCAATGGACTTTCCCTGCGTCTTTCAACCAAACCTTTGAAAAATCCCATCTTGCACTCTCATAACTAGCCTAATATCTTGAACGGAAATCTAAATCAAATATAGAGATCCCTCTCTGAAGTTGGAAGGCCTAGATACCACCTTTCAAAGTGGTTTTGTGGCTACCTTTGGGTTTCTATCCTCAACCTAGGTAAATTACGGAGTGATAACAGGAGTGACCCTGTTAGCCCATAGGGAAAATTTTAATTGGGAGTCTCAATTTCTCTAGCTTTCTGCAATTGTTTTCTTTAGGATCCTCACTACTGTTTTGTTGGAATACTTACCTAATCCATTCCCCTGAGGATAGTAGGAAGTAAAGTGGCCAACTGTAATGTTGAATTTTTGACAAAAGTTGATAAATTTTTCGGACTTAAAATCCTGAGCGTTATCAATCACAATTTTCATAAGACACCCAAACCTGGCCAGGATATTTTCCTCCAAAAATTTTATGACCACAGTGTCAGTTGCATTTCGTACTAGGATTGTTGCCACCCATTTTGTGAAGTAGTTTGTGGTTGTGAATATCCACTTGTGTTGGCTGCTGGAAGGGGGGTTTATCTCTATGTTAAAGTCCAGTCCCCATTTCCTGAAAGGCTCTTCTATACAAACGATGATTAATGGAAGTGGGGCTATTGGCAAGCCCGAACATAAGAGTGAAATTCTCTTAGTAGTTTAGTCCAATAAATTCCAACTTTCAATACCTTATGCGCAGTGGTCATCGAGTTATAGTGTCCCCCACAAATGCCACTATGGAAATCATCAATCACCCTTAGAGTTTTTGTTTCTATCAAACACAAAAGAAGAATTCCAACCAGGTCTTTCCAGTATAGTTTCCCATTGGATATAATAAACTTATGGGCTTGTAATCTTAATGATTTATACTTGGATTTATCAATGTTCACTAGGCACCTCAAGAATAGCATATAGTGGATGACATCCTTATACTAGGCAAATGTTTCATATTTGATATGAATTTTTTGGGTTGATGTCTTGATCAACGGTTGGTGTGTCCCCTCTTCATCTTCTTCTATCAATAAGTTAATCCCCAAGGCCTGGAAATTAGACTTTGATAAGATTTTGGCCAATCCTTGTTCTTTGATGAGTTTAGTGGGCTTGGTATCCATGTCATATTCTTGGATTTTGGCAATCCAATTACCTCTTTTTCCATCATTGTCCCCTTGCACCAGGATGTCTTTAACATCAGTTGTTGGAACATAAGATACAATGTTAGAGTGTAAAACATAAACTTTGAAGGCCTTCAAAGCTTTTAGCAGGTCATAAACCTGTTTTTCCAAGATATTATATTTCAATTCAGCCTCCCGCAGCACCTGGCTGAAGAAGGCTATAGGTTTCTTGTGACCTTCTTTATTCTTATGTAATAACACAGCGACTATAGTATGAGGGGAGGAAAAAGAAAAGTTGTAAAATGGCATTGAATAATCTAGGCTTACTAACACAGGTGCCTTTGCAAAATCTCTCTTTATCCAAGAGAAGAATTACAGGGAATCTGGGCTCCACTTTACTTCATTCTCCTCCGTCAACATCTTTGTGATGCCTTTCACTATCTCTGCATAATTAGGTATAAATCTTCTCAAGAAGTTAATCCTTCCCAAGAACACTTGGACCTCATTTTTATTTATTGGTAGGTAAATGTGACAGATGGCTTCCACATGCTTAGGATCGTTCTTCACCCCCTCCTGTGCTACTATATGCCCCAACAGCTTACCTTCGCTCAGAATGAATTGGAATTTGTTTGTATTTAGAGATAGACCATACTTCCTACATTTCTCAAAAGTGAGTTCCAAATGTTCAATATGCTCCTCATTTATTTTAGAGAGAAAGCTATATCCACTACAAATTTTTCTTGTTCTCCCAAGAAAGCTATATCCATTTCCCTCTGGAAGTTTTCCCCTACATTTATAAGGTTGAATGGAATTCTTGCATACATGAAGGTCCCCCAAGGTCTAGTGAATACAATTTTCTTCTAATCATCGGGATGCGTTGCTACCTGATTATACCCTAAAAAGCCATCCATCATGGACATCTGAGCTGACCCGACTACCTTTTGTAATATATAATCCATTTTTGGCAATGGATAATTGTAATTCAATGAATCTCTCTCCACATTAGACAAACTATAGTCCACATCAGACCCACTTAGCCTGAAGAAACTTCCTCACATCCTTCTCGATGGATGGGAGTAAAAGGGGATTGATCTGTCTGAGTTTTTGCTTACAAGGCTTCATTCCATTCTTTAAGGGAATCCTATGTTGAATATCATTGGTATCAAAAGTATTTAAATATTCATATGACCAAGCCCAAAACTCTTTATAGGTTTTTAAGAGATTTAAATACCTTTGTTTATATTGATGGGGGATCCCTTTTGACAACTTGATCATCCATGGTTCATTTTCTGAATCGATGTTACAATCCTCCACCTATTCATCAAATCCCTATTTAGCAAGTTTTGAAGCCACGTCATTGGATTTGAATAACCTCTCCAAAGGAACTAGACCATGGGGAATGGCATTTCCCTTTAGTTGCAGAACTCTGTGCCTGGCGATAGTTTCCTCCCAAGCAGTTGGTTGTTCCTTTGTGACTTCTTCTTCTTCTTGGTCAATCACCGAATTAGAGAATTCCCTAATGACTTCAATGAAATGCTTTATCTGTTCATCATCTTCGAACACTTTCCAGTGTTTCACATTGTCAGGCACTAAGGGTCTGTACCTAACCTCAATTTCATATCTGAGAAGTGGATTTTGCGGTGGCTTGAAATTACTGGCAGCTATAGCCAAGGAATTGGTCATTCAATTTCCTTCCTTGGGTAAGATTTGGACATTAAAATCTAGGAAGAAGTTGTCATTTAAATCCCAAAGCTCATTTCTGTAAGACCTTAGCCGGGGTGCTTAGTTTGACATTGGTCCTTGATTTGCTTCACCACCAGTTATGAGTCTCCAAACACAGCCATACATTCAATGTTCAAATTCCTTGTTGCTTGCAGGCCTAGTAGTAATGCCTCATACTCTGCCACATTATTTGTTGCCTCAAATTCAAATTTGAATGAGATGGGAATCAAGCTACCCTCTGGAGATATCAACAATAATCCTGCTCCATTTCCTTCTTTAGAATTCGCACCATAAAAATACAACTTCCAAAATTTGTTATAATCTTTGAGTTGTTGATCTAGTCTAGCTACGGGATGTACCTGTGTTTCTTCTAAAATAAAATCATCTTCTTCTAGCATTAAGCAGGAGAGATCCCTTCTCTTCCCATACACAGGAGCATTATTTGGGCAATCAACTTTCATGATTGTTTTAACGAACCTTTATTCCTTGTACAATCTCATTTCTTCTCCACCAAAGATAGGGATGGTAGCATAGGTAAGATCTAGCTTGATGGAACCTCCAATCTTTGACCCCTAAGATCTGGACAAAAGCATATTGAACCTTGCAAGGATATCAGCTACTACAATGTCCATCACTACGCTTTTCACTGTGTTAAAATTGGCAACTAGGGAAAAACTTCATGTGGGTAATCTTATTCATGGCTGATAATATTTTTATTAGATTCCTCTCATCGAGAGGTGTAATATTGATATAAAGATCATCTGATTCCGATAAGTATTCATGGAGATATGAATTTATTTTGATTATGGAATTATTATC
>APFE031025547.1:145639-216376 GCA_000404065.3 Pinus taeda | reverse complement strand
AAAGTTCACGCACTTTTATGTGGAGAAAAAGTTTATTTCATGTGGAGAAAAGTTCACGTACTTTTATGTAGAGAAAAGTTTATTTCATGTGGAGAAAATTTCACGCACTTTTATGTGGAGAAAAAGTTTATTTCATGTGGAGAAAATTTCATGCACTTTTATGTGGAGAAAAAGTTTATTTCATGTGGAGAAAGTTCACGCACTTTCATGGTTGGTTCATGGCATTAGTCTGACAGTTTTTGATCCTATGGTTTTGGTCCGTGGTATTGCATCCAAAAGTGTTGATCCAAGTATTGGGTTCATGGTATTGTGTTATTATGGTTTTGGACCGTGGTATTGTGAAAGGCCTAAGACTATAAAAGAGGAAGGAGATCATTTGGCAAAGCATGATCTGAATTGTTATTGAATATCTGATAAAGTGCTAGATCTGGAATACTGTGATTGGGTTATGGTGCAGATCTGGATCTGAATAAAGAAGGAACCTGAGCGCAAGGAGAAGGATAAGTTCTATTGATGGGGCTTAATCTTTAAGCTTGAATGATAGTATTTTTTTTGTTCTGGGTTTAGATTTGGTGTGTGGTTACAGTTACTGTGATTTGGATACAACTGTCAGAGAAGTGTCTACTTGATTCAGTGCTAATTGGTGAAAGGGAGATTGTTTGATGCAGAAATTCTTGATGATTGATTGATGTTCATGGATCCAGTCTGAAAATTTATGAAAGGTGGTCCCTAGAAGAAAGAGAAGGTTGTAGCCTTCTGTAGACCAGCACCTACGTACTAGTATCTTGGCTAGTGCAAGAGCTAAGGGGGTTGTAGCTCCCTTCCAGGAGAGTCTGGAAAACGAGAGAGGGTTCTAGCTCTCTGCAGGTTGCAGCGTACGTACTGGTAAAGGACTGCACCAGTACAATTGTAAAAAGAAGTTTCTAATTGAATGAAGATAGAGACATATTGCAGCAGGTGGTTTTCACCCACATTGGGTTTCCACCTTATATCATGGTGTTCATGTGTGTGGCTTATGTGTGATGATCTGTTCTATTTTACTGCACCTGTTTACTGTTAATATGGTTGATAATGTTCTAATGCACTAATTAAGGATCAACTAACTGAATCATAAGAAGTTGTGGAAGTAGCATATATGAATCTAAATATGGAAATGAAAAAGTTTTCTTGATGTGATAATACTGATTCACCCCCGCTCTCAGTATTATTTCCAACAACTTTTGCCCCCACAGCAAAATGGGCTACCATCCAAACACTCTTTGTCCTAGTAGCTCAGAACGGTTGGAAAGTCCATCAAATGGATGTAAAAACTGCTTTCTTGAATGGAGATCTAAAAGAAAATGTTTTTATGTCCCAAACTGAAGGATTTGTTGTGAAAAGACATGAATATAAAGTATGAAAACTTGTGAAATCCTTGTATGGCCTCAAATAAGCACTGGGAGCCTGGTATGAAAAACTAATTGAGCATCTTCTAAAACTCAATTTCAAACATTATGATCTTGATGATGCAACTTTGCATGTCAAGAAGGTTGAAAAAACCATTGTATATATTGTGGTATATGTAGATGATCTTTTGATGACAGGGAACAATGAAAGCTACATTGCATCCATAAAGAAGTAATTGAAGAAAATTTTTGAAATGATTGATTTGGGCTATGTTCATTACTATCTTGGTATTGAAGTAACTCAACATCCGAAGTCCATATTCCTTTCTCAAAAGAAGTACATTGGAGATATGTTGAATAGGTTTGGCATGACTGAATCAAATCCTCTGACTACTCTAATGGAACAAAACTTAAAGCTCACATCCATTGAAGGAAAATAATTGAGGATGCAACAAAGTATAGACAGCTTGTAGGAAGTCTTAACTACCTAACTATTACTAGACTAGACATTTCATTTGCTACTGGAATCCTCTCCAGATTTATGAAAAATCCTTGTGAGGGACATTGGTTTGCTACAAAATGAGTTCTAAAGTACTTAAAGGCAACTCAAGACTTTGGAATCAAGTATACATAGGTGGGCAACTTTAGCCTAATTGGATACATTGATTCAAACTTCGATGGAGACAAAGAAACTGGGGTATCTACTTTAGGTTATGCTATGAGTCTTGGATTAGGAGTTGTCTCCTGGAGATCATGCAAACAATCAATTCCAACGAATTCCAGAACAGAGGCAGAATATGTGGTAGCAGCTGAGGCAACAAAAGAAATTGTGTGGCTCAGGAAAATTCTTGAATATTTGCAAGTAAAATAAGTGAAATCAACTCCACTCATGATTGATAATACCTCTACAATAAAGTTGGCCAAGAATGCAAAGTTCCATGATCGAACAAAGCACATCAATACTAAATATCATCTTATTTGACATCATGTTGAGGCCAAAACAATCCATCTCCGCCATAGTTCCACTAATGAGCAAATTGCAGACATATTCACCAAAGCACTTGGAAGAGAAAAGCTTCAAAGATTTAGAACGATGCTTCGACTCACCAACATCCCTTCAGAGTAAAAGGGGTAATGTTGACACCTAATCGGAAGGATTGGGTGAACAGTTGTAATTAATATAAATATATAATAGAGAAGATAGAAAGTCATCGGGAGATGAACCGAACAGACACTCCCTCTTGTATACAATAATGAAAAATTTGAATGAATAAATAGAGTTTTGACTTGAGGAGTTACCTCCTGGTCTGACACAATACACATAAAATTAAATTCTATCCTCTTTCTGTAACTTCTTACGAAATTTCACTCTGATGCTCAGAGAGAAAGTTATGATGATTTTCCCAAGGTCACCTTTTTGGGATGTAATTCAGGATCCTATAAAAACCCTAAATATCTTGGATTGTATCTCCAAAAATATAGCAGAACAAGGTCTAAATTTTGGTCTCGAGCTTCACCATTATTTCGGCTCAAACGGGTTTTCATTTTAGAGTCTGAACCTTTGTAGAAACAAAATTATAGCAAAAATTCCATGATGACTTGTTTGAGATGGAATTCTGGAGCTTGGAAAAACCCTAAATTCCTCAGATCATATCTCTGAAAATATAGTGAAACAAGATCTTAAGTTCTGACCCAAGGGTCAGAAAGACATCGGCTCAAATGGGTTGTTTTCTTAGCTTCTGGCATTTCGCAGAGAAAAAATTATAGCAAACATGCCATGATGACTTGTTTGGAGCAGTGAAACCCTAGAATCCAAAGCTCTGATACCAAATGTTATGAAACCAGCTCACAAAAAGATAAAAAAGGCAGATCAACAACTTAGAAATCAGCCTCTTCGAGGGGGCAACCTCCTTTACATTACAAAAATGAACAATTCTTGGATGATACAATTACCAAGATGTCCTTTGTATATATAGGAGTCTAAGGGGTCCCGATACAATCAGAGCCTACATAACAATAAGATTGTAGGGGCACAACAATAACAATTGTGGGCTTCTATGGGGCATAATAATAAAAACATGGGGACTATATGGGCACAATAATAAAATAAGGGGTTGCAATAATAACAATAAGGGGTTACACTAGTAGTATATGGACCTAATAATGATGATAGAGCTAAGAAGTTTTATGAGTTGCACATGGGTTCCATGACAGATGATGAGTATACTAGAAGGTCCTTGGAGTTGTTGAGATATGTGCCTTACCTCAAGGAGGAGAAGGCCAAGGTTCAAAGATTCATCAGTGGACTGCTAGTACAATATAGAGACCATATTGAGTTCTCTGAGCCTAGATTGTTGGAGGAGGCCATCTAAAAGCTGAAACATTGTTATGAGCAGACGAAGCAGAAAGTTGACCCTAAGTGTGACTTGAAAGGAAATGAGAAAGTGAGAGGAAAATGGCCATCAAAGCAAGGAAGACCTAAAGATGCAGGTGAGAAAGAAAATGTAGTCCCTTACAAGAAATTCAATATAGTTCAGAAGCGTCATAGAGAGAAACAAACTAGAGGTGATTGTAGAGCATCGTTGTAGTGTTGGATATGTGGCAAGGATCATTGTAAAAGGGATTGTCTGCAGTATCAAGGTGGTAGGCACCATAAATATAGTGCTCAGGAGGTGCATATAGTTGGGGATGTTGGTCATAGCATTCCTCGGATCTATGTAGCTATGGACAATAGGAAACCAGATCATCAAGAATCTATCATTGAGATGGACGATAAGCTTTGTGATCAAGTTGTTTCTATTTTGATTGATCCTGGATCTAATTATAGTAATATTAATCTTAACTTGGTGGATAAGTGTGGTTTTAGAAAATAAGTGCATGGCGAATCATGGTTGCTATAGTTGGCTATAGGTACAAATAAGAGAGTTCACCATTGGGTAAGATATTGTGAATTTTAGTTAAATGGTATGCCTACAATAGCACATTTGAATGTACTACCATTGGGATCATATAACATGATTTTGGGTATGGATTGGTTGTACCTTCATAGGACCAAAGTGGATTACTTTGACAAGGTGATTGAGTGTTTGGATGATAATGGGGAAAAGAGAACTTTGCAAGGAAAGAAGAAGCCTACATCAATAAGCATGGTTACCGCTATGCAGGCTAAGCATATTTGCAGAAAAGGTTGTGTGATGTTTGCAACACATATATCTATTGACAAGGGTAAAGATGTCAAGGATGTAGAAACATTCAAGAGGCACCCTGTATTGTAGCAGTATCAAGATGTGTTTCCAGTAGAGATTCTAGAGTTACCTCCTCATAGGGAAGTATAATTTTCTATTGAGTTGATGCCATGGGAAGCACCAACATAAAAGCACCTTACAGGATGAGTGCTCCAAAGCTATTAGAGTTGAAATTGTAATTAAAGGAAATTATTGACAAGGGATACATTAGGCCAAGTGTATCACCTTGGGGTGCACCAGTGTTGTTCGTAAAGAAGAAATATGGTACTCTCATATTGTGCATTGATTACAGGCAACTAAACAAGGTAATGATCAAGAATAGGTACCCATTTTCGAGGATTGACAATTTATTTGATCAGTTGAAGGGAGTATCAATGTTCTCAAATATCAACTTGAGATCTGGATACCATCAGGTATGCATCAAGGAAGAGGATATCTATAATATTGTGTTTAGGACTAGGTATGGGAATTATGAATTTGTTGTAGTTCCGTTCAATTTAACTAATGCCCCAGCTACATTTATCTGTTTGATGAATAATCAGTTGCATCCTTATTTGGACAAGTTTGTTATTGTATTCATTGATGACATATTGATATACTCCAAGAGTGAAGAATAACATGTTGAGCATTTAGATATAGTGTTTAGATTGATAAGAGAGCATTAGTTGTATGCTAAGATTCACAAGTTGAACTTATTTCAGATAGAGCTGCATTACTTGGAACATGTTGTTTCCAAGGAAGGCGTTGCAGTAGATCCAGAAAAGGTAGGGGCCATCATGGAGTGGGTAGCTCCTAAGAATGTGGATGAGGTGAGATCATTGATGGGATTAACAAACTACTACAGGGGGTTCATTACGAACTTCTCACGCATTTTATATCCTATGGCATATTTGTAGAGGAAAGGTAAGAGGTTTGAATGGACAAAAGAATGTGCAACTAATTTTGAGCAGATGAAATATTTGTTAACCAATGCTCTAGTCATTAAGATTACAGATCCGAATAAGGAGTTTGTAGTGTGTACAAATGCATGTAAAAGAGGACTTGGTGGAGTCCTCATGCAGGAGGGATAAGTACTGTGCGATAAGTCCAGGAAGTTGAACAATCATGGGAATAACTACATGACTTATGATCTTGAGTTAGAAGCTATTATTCACGCCTTGAATATGTGGGGGCATTATCTTCTTGGCAGGAGATTTGTATAATGAGTGATCATAGTGGGTTGGGATATTTGTTCGATTAGCCAAATATAAATGCGAGGCAAGCTAGATGATTGGCTACCCCTAGTGAGTTTGACTTCAAGGTTAGATACATTAAAGGAAAGGGGAACCAGGTTACAAATGCTCTTAGTAGGAAGGTACAACTGAATCATATAGCAACTATGAGCTCTTATGGGACAGAGTTACAAGATAGGATCTTGTAGGAAGGACATCATGATGACAGGTATATGGAGATTATGAACCAGTTACAATAGAGTACAAGCACAGGTATAGGTATAGGTACAGGTAATCAGGATGTAGACTATTGTCTCACAATAGATGGTTTGGTGAGATTCAGGGACAAGATCTATTTTCCAAGTTACAGTGAGATCAACAAGCTTATCTTGAGGGTGTTTCACATGAAGCCATACTCGGGTCACCCAGGATATCCTAAGATGTTGGCCATGGTAAATAAATTATACTATTGGCCGAACCTGAGGAAGGAAGTGGTAGATTTTGTGGCTACATGTTTGTATTGTTAGCAGGTAAACACAGAATGTAAGCATCCAAGTGGTCTACTACAACCTATTATGATTCTGGAATAGAAATGAGAAGTCATTTCCATGGATTTCATTATAGGTCTTCCGATGACAGTGAGAAACCATGATTATATTATGCTCCTCATCAATAGTTTCATCAAGGTATCTCACTTCATTCCTGTGAAGACGACATATTCAACTATTGAGGTGGTGCAAGCTTTCATCTGGGAGATTGTGACATTACATGGTGTTCTGAAGAAGATCATGTCGGACAGGGATGTGAATTTCACTTCTAAGGTTTGGAAGGAGCTCTTTACAGGTTTGGGTACAGAGTTTGCATTCAATACAACATATCATCCACAAATAGATGGACAGATAGAGAGGGCCAACAATATCTTAGAGGATATGTTGAGGATGTATGTAATGCACCAGTAAAGAAGATGGGAGGAGTATCTTCCATTGGTTGAGTTTTCATACACCAATGGTTATTAGGAGTCATTGAGGATGAGTCCTTTTGAGGCATTGCATGTGCAAAGATGTAATACTCCCATCAGCTGGAGTGATCCAACAAACAAGGTACTTATTGGATTGGATATGTTGACAAACATGCAAAAAGAAATGCAGGTTATAAAGAAGAATCTAAAGAGAGCACAGGATAGAAAAAAGAGTTATGCAGACCAACACAAGGCATTCAAAGAGTTTTAGGTTGGGGATCATGTGTATTTTCACATCAAGCCCAAGAAGAGCTCTTTGAGGATTGGATCATTTTCCATCTTGGCACCACAATATTGTGGACCAGTGGAATATCGACTTGCACTGCCTCCAACAGTGAAATTCCATGATGTTTTCCATGTTTCATTGCTTAAGAGGTATATAAAGGATATTGATCATGTTATTGATTGGTCTATATTGTAGGTGGAACAAGAAGGATAATTCTAGCCAGAGCCTCTATGAATATTACAGCGGAAGCATCTCATGCTTAGGAACAAAGTCATAGAGCAATTTAAAGTGCAGTGGAAGCACTTTGGGCCCAAAGAAGCTACATGGGAGATAGCAAATCAGATGCAGGCCATGCATCATTCTTTGTTTATCGGTGGAGGAAAAGCAGTTTTGGTATGATATTTGGTATATGTTTGGCATATATTTTACTGAAGTTTTTGTATATGTACATGTGTCTATGGATGTAAATATTGCCACGAGTTGAGTTATAAAGCTCCAATAAGTAGTATAGTTGTTCTCTTGTCATGTTGTCATGATGTTTTGCTTTTGAGTAGGTCATTTATTGTAAATACTACAACGAGCTAAGTTATAAAGCTCCATCGTTGGTATGTTTTCATTTCAACAGTTTTGTTGAGGTCTTGGCGTGGTTTAACATTGAGGACGGTGTTCCTGAAGGGGGAGGGATCTGTAACATCCTTTGGTTAAAATCTCATGTAATAAAAGTTAACAAAGGCAAAATAAAACCACAGTTAATGGACACTTATTACAAGATGAATGTTGGGAAAAGATATCCTAGTGGGCATCAATGGATGTGTTTATGCAGAAGGGAAATTGGCAAAGGCAATTATTAGGGCATTAAAAGGGGGAAAATGCATTTTTGGCACATTTGTTTAGGAAAATAAAGGAAAATAGGAGAAAATAAATGTAAAAGGTCACAGGTTGCATGTGAGGAGGAAAATGAAGGAAAATAATGGAAAATGAAAAAAATAAAGGCCTCATTAATAAAACGGCTTCTTAGGATCAGTACACAGACTTTTGTCAGTTCAGTTTTGGAGCTCTCTCATTATTCTCTTTCTCTCTCTCTCTTAAACACTTAGAGTTTTCTTGGAGCACTCTAGCTTGGGAGTAAGGAAGGAAAAAGCAAGCAAAGAAAAATAAGGAAAGCAAAGATCAAGCAAGGAACAACAAGATCAAGCAGCTTCAACAAAAATACTTGTAGGTAACATATATCATGTGTGATTTCCTAGCTCGTTTTGACATGCATGGATTTTCATGTTGGTATACAGTTCTCTTGTCATCGGTGGCATGGTTTCACGGGGTTACAACAATGGTTTTCTACCTAGCCTTGTCTTTTTCCAGACAACCATGATGTTATTTTCTTGGTTTTGAGCTTTGGAATTTTCTAGTTAGTTTTTAGAATCTGGGGCAGAGGTGGTAACGCAAAGGCCTAGGAATCCCTTGACCAGTTTTGGCGGGATAGAAAGTAAATCCTGAGGGTGGTGTCTTGGTTTAGGGCCTAGTCATTCGATGTGGGTTGCAGTAAAGCTTGAGAGAATGGTGTCTCGATTTAGGGCCTATTGATCCGGTGTGGATTGTGGTCAATCCTGAGAGACAAGGAGACAAGAAATTCCTTAAGGATAGTGATGGAGTCTAGAGGCATTCCAAGCTCAATTTGGTTTTGTGATCTTAGTGTTGGTTTTGGTGAGATCATGGTTTGGTGAGGGTGGAGTCGGTTCAACCTCTAGATTCCCTTGGTTTTTTTTGGATTGGTTTATCCATGAGATCCCACATTCATGCTTAGAATATGGCATGGGGGTGACTAGATGAAAGAAATATTTGGTTCAGTGATGTCTAGGGTTAGGTGGTACGTGGAAGTCCCGAACATGGTCGAATTTGACTATGTTTAATAAAATCTAAGTTCTCTTGCTTTTGTACTTATTAATATATGGCTTTAATAATATTTTCTCATTGTTATTTTCATGGTTTAACGCTGCTTATAAGCATGGTTATTTCATATATTTTCTTGTAACTGAAAGGATAATGGATGCAAGCCCTAATTAATGTCAAAACAATTAGGGGAAGATGGTGGTGATCCTTCTTTTCAAGTTCCACATGAGTTATAAGTCATTTATGCTTTACTTTGTATTCATTTCCTGTAGATTTCATTGATGTCAAGTGTTTGACAGAATATTAATCCTGGTTGGGGATGGTTATGCCTAATCCTAGAGTCAGTTTTGATTTGTAAGCCTTATGATCCTGTAAATAATGGATTCTAAAAGTCTCCTTGAGTTATTGGTAGTGACCTAGGCTCTGGGCAAAAAAAGTGGCTCAAATCCCAGGGACATAGGCATAGTAAGGCATAGTAATCAACAGAAAAGTCCCTGGACGCTGGCATACCCATGATGTGCATGTGTCCAAAGGTCCTCAGACGCATGCATGCCCATATCAAGGATGCATCCAAGAGTTTAATGGTAAAAAAACTAAGTGGGGCCCAATGGCTGATTACCTGAGAGGTTGGAATAGTTTTTGGGAGTCCTGTTGCTGATGTGGAAGGTTTGCATGGTGTATTTTCATTGGTTCCACTTCCTTAAGGTGACTTAGGAGGTCGAATCAGATCATAATAACTTCTCATCACATCTTTACCCTAATTGGATGGTTATTTGGGTAGATATGAGTGGAGGGCGTTACAATAGAACTAACTATATAGATGTGTATAATAATATCTACTCACACATTTTAATAATTTATTATTTTCTTTTATCATATAATATATTTTTTCCATTTCTCTAATTTTTCTTATCTATTCCCCAAAAACTTGCTCACCTTTACTTAAATATCCTCTCTTTTTTAATTCTTTGATTTAAATTTTAAAAATGCTTTCGTCTATATCTTTGTTCTCCATATGTATTTTCCCTACTTGCTTTGTTTCAAACTCTTTTTTACCATGTTTTCCATAATTCAAGGACTTCAATCTTAAGAAATTTTTTTTTTTTTCATTTCAAAAATTCAAATATTTAATAAAATAAATATTAAATTTTAGTCATACTATCTTAATTCAATACTCACATTTTGATTTAATTTTTTTTAATTATTTTAATTTTACTTTAAAAAGTTAAAATATTGAATTTGAGTAAATGATTAGGGGATAGCAGTGGTTTATATTAGAATTAGAGTTAAAGGATTTTAATTTAATTTTACCTTTCAGATCTGATAATCCTGAAATATTCCTCGTATGACTCTCAATCAAATGGATTAAATTGAGAGTTTAAGACATAAAAGATCACAATTTTTAGTTTCAAAACGAAAAATAGCAAAATAAATTAACTTAATATTTCTTTTACCACTGGTTAAAACGATGCTCCCACTCTCTTTAGTCGACGTTCTGATTTAGATTATTGTTATTATTTGGATGAGTTTAATATAATATGTTAATTCAAATTGTGTTTAAATAATGTGTTAATGTGCGAAAACTTAGACTTGAAATTGTGTATGGAATGGCTAATTTATTAATATTATTTAATATTTATAAACGAAATACTAGAGTGAAAGAGTTAATATGGTATAATAGTTTCAATTATAATTGAGGTATCAAGTTTAACAAAATGATGAGGTCAAGTTTATTAATGAATAATTACTAACGAATAATCATGTACACAAGAAATGGATTAATCAAAGTATACCACGATTTATGATGAGGTCAAGTTTATTAATGAATAATTACTAACGAATAATCAAGTACACAAGAAATGGATTAATCAAAGTATACCACGATTTGGCATTGGAAAATATCAATATGGTGTAATTACCGAAGGAAAATCATTTTCACCGCAATTACCTTTACTGAATTCATATGTAAGAAGAAAATAATTTATTTATGAAGATTATATATAATAACTTTATTTAATAAATGTTATACTGTGTAATTTATTCTCTAATATTCATTATTTTTCCTGTAAGAGATGCATTTTATGTTATTTTACTGACTTTTATTAATTTCATATAATATATACACAATCGTGAGTTTGATGGAAAGTATCTCAGAAAATATAATAGGGAATGTCTTCTTTTGATGATTGAGTATTAAGATATGATAACGAGCATCCTCCATAAACCGAAGAAATCAAATTTTTCCTGTGAGAAAAATATAAGATAGCATGTTAGCAGTATATGCTAAAACATGTTTATCCAGAGGAAATGTGGCAGGTCTGACTCGACAAAAATCAATTTATATTAATAATTATGATTTCGTAATATGATTTAATTTAATTTAATTTAGTGTTATATATAAAATTTTGATAAATCGAAATATTACTTAATAATAAAATAATGTTAAGATTATTAAAAAATATTATAATTATTATATTAATACAGTGTTATTAATATATTAATATAAAATTAAAAAATATTTAAATAATAATTTTTTTTCTCAGTAAAGACTAATTCTATTAAAGAAAAGTCAAAATAATATTACAAGTTGTAGCTTCAGGCATAGGTTTCTGAGAGCAGACAACACAGCAAACCATCCCAAGAATGGAAGGACTAGAAGCAAAAGTTAGAAGTCGAATATTGAAAGCAAAAGCCACTATTAGATCATAGAAGTCTGAAGCTATCAAGATCATTAGCACAAAAAGGAGAGCTAACCGAATCCACATAAAAGCTACAAGCTGCCACTTCGTCAGAAAAAAGGACCACATTCCAGTCTGCGAAGAGGAAATCTGAACTGTCGCCTCAGCGGTTCGAACCAGAACCATACAAGAAAACCAGGGAGATACGAAAAAGCCAGGTGGCGTTACAATTCCATGCCCAGGTTCGGAGGCTCCTCAACCACCAGGCAGGCGTTGCCATACCAATCCTCTTCATCTTTATCCACGTCACCAGCACCGTTGCCGTCAGGAGGAGTCGACGAGGGACGAGTGTCACTGGAACATCTAGCCATGGCCAATGATACAAAGGTGCCATGCAAGCTGTCGCCTGGTGGTTGAGCATCATCAGGGCCCCCAGCTTTGTCATGCTGCTTGCCACGCTCATTTAGCTTTCCTTCAGCTGCCAAATTCTGCCCATCCTCATGGCTTTCCCCTTTTCCAAGACTATCCTGAGAGAGCTCGGCTGGAGGGCGGACTGTAACCAGAGGCAGAGCCTCTTCTTCAGAGAAAATTACCGTAACATTGGCGGAGATAATGGGCCTGGTAAGGTTGCTTTGGAACCGGAAGTGGGTGGACTGAAACGTGCTATGCAAGAAAGGCCTGCAGGGAGGGTTGGGAGGAGGCACTTCTGACTGAGAAATGGGCAGAGAAGAAGGAGCAGGATTTTGGTCGATAGACTGAGCTCTCTGAGAGCGCCCCCACCCCCCACGGCCCGTGATGGCTACACATTCTATGCCAAACCATGATGAGGTTGCAGAGGGAGGGCGAAGAAGCACAAGATGCTTCAGTGGGGAAGAGAGACAGGTCTAGGAGGATTCCACAGAAAATCGAGAAACTGGCCTGAGACTGAAGAAAGGGGGGCGCAGTCCCAGCAGCAGGAGCCACCGAGAGTGACACACAGGATGCACAAATCAAATTGCCGCAGAGAAGAGTGACAGGGGACGAGCAGAGGCACGAGAACGAGAAATAAATACAAGGAAGGAGGGCCGAAAGGGCCATGATTGAATCAACATTTACCTTGCTTTGGACTGAGTGATTCTTTAATGCCAATTTCAGGTGGGATAGGTCTCACCTTAAGTGAGTCAAATCCAGCCATGAGTGAGCCGACGGATGCCAGTTGGGGGCTTGGGTAACTGCGCAATGCAGCAGATGGCAAGACCACGCCCCTGCAAACCTTATTAACTCCATTAAATCGCATTTAAGTCACCCGCATCCAAGTAATATTTAAATAATATTAATAAGAGGTTAATATAACATTATTTACAAAATAATAATATATGTATTATGAATTTACATATTTATAAAGTTTTAATTATAAGTTAATAAATGTTAATTATGGTTGATTATTGTTGATAATGTGCATTATAGTCAATATAAACATCATAGTCAACAATAGTTAACATGACTATCATGGTGAAAACATGTATATTCATGGTGTGGGGCACAGGGTGAATAGCTAGGGTTTCAGGGCTGTTGCAGAGGCGGTTCTCCATGGATGGGCACAAAGGAGGGAGCTCCATTCCCTCCTACAAACAGGCCGTGACTAGCAGGGGTAAAAAATCAATGGAATATGATAGAGTCCCTTCAATGGGAAGGAATAGGAATAGTGAAGATGAACAAGATGGACAAAAGTCAAAGGAGAATAACATCAGTAAGGAAAACGAGGAAGAAGACAAGGAACAGGGAACAAAAGACAAAGCACACATGGGTCCATGTAAAACCACAGCTACAGTTACACCCAGAGTCGTTTTAAATGATCTGGCTCTACAGGTGCACAGGGACCACATGCAGACATATGCTATCATTTGTAAATTCATGGGTTTATGGCCCACTGAAAAAGCTTTACAAATGTGGATAAAATACCACTAGAAACCAAAAGGAATCATTGACCTACACCTTGGGTCAAAGGGTTTCTTTACTATGGTATTTGCAAACAACGAAGATAAGGACAGATTTTTTGAAGGAGGGCCCTACTTTTATGCTACCGCTGGTCTCTATATGAGACCATGGATCATTAATTTTGTTCCAGAACATGAGACCTTTACTTCGGTCTCGGTTTGGGTAAGACTCTATTCTCTTCCTCTTGATTACTGGCAAATAGAGTCCTTATCTGTCATAGGAAATAAGTTAGGACGTTTTGTTAGAGCCTCTGAAGCCACTAGAAGGGGAAAGTATACTTCCTTTGCTAGAATATGTGTGGAAATGGATCTCTCTGGAGCTCTACCGGATGAGGTAATCTTGGAAGTATTTGATGAAGAATGGGTGCAAACTATGGATTACGAACATATTCCATTCAAATGTCGCAAATGCCATGAGCATGGGCACCTTTTCAGAGACTGCGCTCTCACTAAAATAGAGAATAAGAGTAAAGCTAACACAATGAAAGATTCTGAAAGCTTTCACAAAGTGGCAAACAAAGGAAAAGGAAGCAAGAGGGGGCCAAAGATACAAAAATCAAAAGGGAAACAAGCCAGTCAAAACAAGTTCCAAGTTCTTGAAGAGGAAGAAGGGATACCAAATGCAGACCAGATGACGAGAGAAGGTTTAATGGAGGAGGGGAAGGAAGAGGACAAGGAACAAATACCAGATAAAAATAAGCAGAACAAAACTATGTTGAGTGATGCAGAAATGGAGATGGACCATGAGATGACCCAAAGTGAGATGGAAATGGAGGACCAAGAACTTCAAGAGATTCTTGAGAAAAAGAACCTAGATTTGGAAGGTTTCTTGAATCAAGGAACAAGGGAAGAGATAGACTCGTTACCTCCAGAAGAGTTCAACAGAGTCCAGCAGCTGTTTCTATGGAAAACCCAAAACAAAGGGCCGGAGAGGCAAAGAAACAAGGAAAGGCAGGGTAGCGAAGGGGTAAAAAAAGGTGAAAGCACACCAGGATTAGCACCCAGAAACCCAGGGAAGAAAAGAGGTAGGAAAAAGAAGAACGAACTATTGATGGAATGTGGAAAGCTAATCATAGACTCAGGTAAGATGAAAGACCTAACTAGCTACTCCTTTACAAATCTTTAATAATGAAGTTCACTTCTTGGAATATTAGAGGTCTAGGTATTAAAAGAAAATAGAGACTAATTAGTAATAGAATGAAACAAACAACACCGGATGTGATCTTCATCTAGGAGACTAAATGTTCCATTCAAAAAAAAAAAGAGATTCATAGCAAATGGCTCAATCGATATGAGTTTCTAGAAGTCAAAGCAGAGAATACAACAGGAGGTATACTTACTCTTTGGAATCCAAAAAAAATATACATCTTAGATGCTGAGGCACCTAGGGAATATTTATTAGTGGTCATGCAACCCGTGGGAGATAAGGAAACCTACTTGGTCACAAATGTTTATGGCCCCCAAATATTGGATGGTAAACTCAAGTTTCTAGATTCTTTGGAGGATCTCAGAGACAGACATTCAGGCATTCCATGGATCTTGGGAGGTGACTTCAACATGATCAAATCACTTTCGGAGAAAAAAGGGGGAACCAAAGTTCTAAGTAAAGACTCTCTGAAACTTCAAACTTTTATAGATAATATGAAGTTAGTGGACATTGTAATGAGTAATGGCATCTTTACTTGGAACAATAAAAGAGGAGGAGAGTCTCAAGTGGCCTCAAAATTAGACAGATTCATGATCTCAGAGGACCTTATGCTCAATGACAAGGAAATATCGGCAAGAATTCTCCCCTTTGGAGGCTCAGATCACTGGCCAGTTCATTTGGAGGTGCAGGGTATTGGTACCCCCAGGAACAAACCTTTTCGATTTGAAAATATCTGGCTTTCCCACCCAAATTTCATCAGCAACATCGCCAAATGGTGGTCATAAGATTTGAATAGTCAGGGCACAAGAATGTTCCTTCTTCAGAAAAGACTAAAACACATCAAGCTTTGGCTCAAAGATTGGAATAAGAATGAATATGGAAATATTTTTGAGGCAAAAAAATTTGTGGAAGGTAAAATGCAGGAACTCAACCAAGCCCTTATCATGGATGGCTTCGATGAGGTTAGAAGTGATCAAGCCACCAAATATAATTAGGACTGGGAGAATTTATGTAAACAAGAGGAATTATTTTGGAGACAAAATTCTAGGGTTCAATGGCTCAAAGAAGGAGAACGCAATACTAGATCTTTCCACAGATCCACTATGGCAAACAGAGCTCACAACAGAATTTCATTGATTAAGGATGATGGAGGTAATATTCACAACTCTCATGAAGAGATAGAAGTTGTACTTTTTTAGCACTTTCGAGGCATAGCTAAGGAAACCTGTTATGACAGAGAAAACTCCATCAGGGACTTCACTAAACATATACCTAGGTTGGTGTCCAGAGAGGACAATTTCAACCTAAACAATCCAATGATCGAAGAGGAGGTTAGTGAAGTGCTCAAAGAAATGCAAAACGGTAAAGCGCATGGCACAGATGGTTTCAATGTAGATTTCTTTAAGGCTTTCTGGACTATTGTAAAACAAGATATTCTGAAAGTAGTAGAAGATTCTCAGATGAATAGAACTACTTTGAAAGTGTTGAACACCTCCTTCATCGTCCTGATCCCTAAACAGGAGGTAGCCCAACTCCTAACAAGTTTAGACCAATAGCTTTATGCAATGTGGTTTACAAGATAATATCAAAAGTGGTGGCCTATAGACTCAAACCTCTCCTTCCTACCCTTGTTTCTGTGGAACAATCTGGGTATGTGGAAGGAAGACAAATTCTCAATAATATCATTCAAGCACATGAGGTGATACACTCTCTGACTAGCAACAGAAAGGCTGGTATGATCATGCAATTGGAGATAGCCAAGGCCTATGATAAATTGAATTGGACTTATATCAAGAAAATTCTTATTACTTTTGGGTTTGATCACAATTGGGTGAGATGGGTCTTGGCCCTAGTTACTTCCTCGAGCTTCTCAATTCTGTTCAATGGCTCTCCTTCTGAGACTTTTATTCCTTTTAGAGGCCTCCGATAGCTGGACCCACTCTCTCCCTTTCTCTTCATTCTCATGATGGAAGGATTGGGTCGGTCTATCAAGCATGCAAAAGAAGTTGGTAAGATCAGAGGTCTCCAACTTTCTAACAGGGGACAGGCTTGGACTCATCAATAGTTTGTTGACGACACCATGCTGCAGGGAATCCCCACAGTCAAAGAAGCTCTTGCATATAAACAATCCTAAACGACTTTGCCAAGGCGTCAGGTATGGAAGTTAATCTCTCCAAATCTAAGATTTTTTTCTTCAATACTAATATTGCTATTCAAAAGAACATTGCTAAAATTTTGGGCTTTCAAAGGGAATCTCTCACTTCAATATATTTGGGGGTTCCTCTAACTGCTAAGCCATTACACGAGAGCATTTGGGAGTCGGTGATTAATAAATTGCAAGATAAAATCAAGAAATGGACTATGAGGTCCTTAAACATGGCTAGTAGGTTGGTGCTCACAAAGGTTGTTCTTCAATCAATCCCAGTTTTCATGCTATCTGCTCTCCCTACTCCTAAAGTAGTCTTGCATCTTTTCAGAACGTTACAAAGAGACTTTCTCTGGGGCAAGGGGGAAGAAAAGAAGAAATGGGCCTTGGTAGCCTGGGAAAAAATATGCAAACCTAAAAACCATGGGGGTCTTGGTTTGGATGATCCTAACATTCTAAGCAAGGCTTTAGGGGCTAAATTATGGTGGTGCTAGCTAAAAGAACCAAAGGCTCAGTGGGCTATAATTTGGAAAGAAAAATATGCCAGCTGATGGCAAAGTGATGACCATATACGAATGGATGGAATTATTAAGGGATCACACATTTGGAACAAGGCCTGGGAACACAGAGGCCTAGTCCAAGAAAACAGCTTCTGGGAAATTAGAGAGGGAGACTTAGCTTTATTCTTGGAGGACAAATGGCAACAACAACCTATTTTGTTAAAAGAGGAATTGAGGACATCAAGGCAGATGCAGATACTAAAGGACTATCCAAAGTAAAGGATTTTTGGGATCAAACCAATAGTATAGGAAAATGGAGAACATGAAGGAACTTTGATTTCAGGGACAACAACCCCTTAAAAGCTAAAGGTGAAATGCTAATGCAAGAGTTAGATCGAAGGAAAATTTTAGTGTCAGGAGGGAATGACCAGCTAAGATGGGGCAACAACAATGAGGGTACCTTCAATCTTAAGGAAGCAAAATTCATTCTCCTTGGATTGGACTCCCAGGCTCCAGACAGAGCTTGGCAAAGACTATGGAGGCATCAAGGTTGGATGAAAATTAAACTCTTCATGTGGCTGGTCCAGCATAGAAAGATTTTGACTTGGTATAACATTCGAAAGAGGGGTGTTATGGGGCCTTCCAGATGCCAAATCTGTGAAGCACAAGAGGAAATAATGGAGCACCTTCTCAACAATTGCACCTTTACCTCCAGGTTGTGGGATTCTTTTGCAACCATTTTCCAACAGCCAGATAGGGACAAAGGAAGTATCATCAACACCCTAAACAATTGGAGAAGCAACTTTTCGAATAATGAAGTTCTTGGCTCAGCTTGAGCTCTAGCGCCAAGCTTCATTATATGCAATATTTGGAAAGAAAGGAACAACAAAATCTTCAAGAATGTAAAAAAACCATCCCTTTACCTTTTGGAACAAATCTTAAAACAGCTTAAGGAGACAGTGGGTACTATTGTCTGAAATCTCCCTAAGAATCCACCTTCGGCACTAGAATTGAGGATTCTCTGTCAGCTAGGGTTGTAGGGACTCATTCCTCAAGGCCTGGATAGGGAGATTCTCATTCGGGGACTCTGAGCATTGATTTTTAGCACACCCCCGCCTCCCCCCTAAAGGTTTTTTGAAATTCAATATTGATGGTGCCTCAAAGGGCAACCTGAGTACTGTGGGTCATGGTGGGGTTTTAAGAGATGAATGAGGAAATATTTTGTTCATCTTCTATGGACACTTAGGGAAAGCCACCAACAATATGGTGGAAGTTATGGCTATGGAGCAATGTTTAGAATTCCTAATTCAGGATAATCAACACAATGCGATTGTTGAAGCAAATTCTGAGTTAATCATTAACTCAGTTAACAGGAGCAGCTGGGGTACAGAGTCAGAAAAGGCCTCAAGAAACTGGAGGCTAACCTAGGTCTTTCAATGAATCTACATTCATCTTATGTGCCTCCGAATAGTCAATTTTCAACATGTGCGAAGAACGACCAATAAATTGGCAAATCTTCTGGCCAATCAAGGAGTGAACTACACAGAAAATAGGGTTGCAATGAAATGGAAAGAGCTACCTTAGAATAGACTAAAGGCGAAGTGCCACGACCTTGCTGAGGAAGATAGGATGGTGTTTTGGAACATGGCCATGGAGGGAAGTACAGATGATTTAGAAGCGTTATGATCAGCAAAGTGTTCACAATCAAGTATTCAACGGGTGACGTGCATTAGCGGGCCTCTGCAGCCTGGGGCAATACTCTCAAAAAGGCTAACAGTGGTTGTAGCCCGAGAGTTTTAATTTTTTAGGTGTCAGGCAGGATGGCAGATGCTTCTTCTCACAATGGTACAGGTAGAGCATATATGGCAAGAGATCGGAATTCGGGAACCCTTGGCATCCCCGAAAACTTGGGTTTTTCGTCTTTGATTGTAACACCTCGGCTAGGGTGGTTTTTGGGTGATCACAAGCCTCGCAAGCGGGAAGCGATTTTTCCATTTTGGGAGCGATTCCATTCAGCGAGCCCCACGTGGCAGTGGGGTTGGATGAAATAGCGCCCTGATTGCATGCTATTGTTCGACGATGTTGATCGGTGCGATATGACCTTCAACCATGGGATCTTGCAAGGAGGATCTACGGTTCATATGGATCGACCAAGTTGGAGGGTCCACAGGAGTAAATGTCAGGAGTCTAAGCACAGTGAAATTGTTCACAGCCGTAGGATCAAGCAAGACGGTTCGATGGTCAAGATCAAAGATGTTGGTTAGGAAACTAGCGGGAGATGTCAGGGTTTAGTACTCCAAGTGGGAAGAAAAATGTTCTTGGAGGGATGCGCCTTTTTTTCCCACATTTTAAAGACATACGGGTTGTGAGTTTGTGGACTCGAAATATTTTGGAATGGCAAATTTGTTCCGCTTCGGGTCCAACTCTATTTTGGATTTCTTTTGTGCGTTCTAAGGTTTGGGTGTAAGTTTCAAGGCATATGCCTCAGGCCCGTTAACATTTAATGTCGAGTTTTCTCCTTGGCCTATATCTTACCGAGGAGTGTTGTATCTTATGTATTTTATTTACTGATTAATGAAAAAGAAGGTCTGACTCTTGCTTTAGCAAAAAAAAACATGTATTATTTATTAATATTTTAATTATAGGCAATTTTCTATTTTCATTTAAAAATTTTTATTTTAAATTTTTATTTAGTTAACATTTTCTATACTTATTTATATTGATATACATATTACATATTTGAGAATATCTATTTTAAATATTTTTTAAAAATTTCATTACCAATGTATTTTATAATAAAAATTAATTATCCATCATAATGTGGCATACAACTCAAAAAAAATACCAATTTTTTATTCAAATTTTAAAAACTATTTTTAATTTTTTATTAAAATGTTTTATATATTAGCTTTTTTTTTTCCGAATATCCCACACAATCCGAAGCGCAAGTTGAAATAGAAAAGACATGAAAACAATATGCCCCAAATAATTGTTTTTGGGAGCGATATATGGTATCATACGAATTTTCAGTGACTTAGGTTCACATTGGCCTCCTTACATAAACATAAACACTTGAGGACGTCCTATCGTTTCAAAATATGCTTCCTTTCGAATATTTATCGTTACATAGGCTCGGAGTGGAGTTATCGATGTTCATTCATTTCTTTAACGTAGGGTCGGAGGAGTTCGCTTTTTCTTTTTTAAATGTATATAGTTGTTTTAGTGGCGGGGAATATGGTTTGTTTTTTTTATTTCTTATGGGTTTAATTAAAGGCATATGTTTGACATATTGTAATACAATTTGAAGAGTAAGTGTTTTATTTAGTAAATATTTTTAATTTTTAATTCTGGTTAAATCATAAGTTATTAGTTTATTCATATTTCAATTTTGGTTAAGTAATATATTATTGGTATATGTTTAAGAGTTGTTGGATATGTTCTTGATATTATAGTAAGTATTTCACTTAGTAGATATTTTTAACTCTCATTGAATTATATATTTTTAACTCTCATTGAATCATATATTTTTAACTTTCATTGAATCAGATATTTTAAATTCTGGTTCAATTATCAGTTATTAGTTTATTCATATCTCAATTTTGGCTAAGTAATACATTATTGGTATATGTTTAAGAGTTGTTGGATATGCTCTTGATATTATAGTGACAATCGAAAGATTCCAATTTACTCCAACATATTACCAATGCACTATAGTTAAAAAAATAAATTATAATAATACACACACACACACACACACACACACATATATATATATATATATATGAATTTCAACTAACAAAGAATTATTCACAATGAATGTCATATTCTAGATACCAATATAGATCCATCCTAACCATGAATCTAGAGCCTCAGGGATCAAATCTTTTGAGCTACAAACTTCTTTTATAGTGCAAAACTTGAAAAAAAGTTTGCTCCTATTTCATCACTATTCCATATCGTTGTTAAGATGAATCAATTTTAAAGCATGGTGTAAAATATACAACTTAAACTTATAAATCCAACAAATATTTGTTAAATTTTACACAAAATTGATTGGAAAAAAAAATATAATAGTGAAAATACTTCAAACATTTTAACCATAATTTTTTTTAAATTTCTTTTTGAATTACACATTTTCTTCACATTCAAAAGTGAAAATATAAGATTTGTTTACATGTAATTAGTTATCTCTTTAAAGTTAATATAAAATTATGTTATTTCACATAAATATCAAAATGTTTTATTTACGGCTGAGAATAAAGTGAAATATTTTTACCATGTCTCCTTCTTGCTACATTGTCATATCAACAATGAACAAAGCGATAACAATGAGAGTGTGATTATTGAAGTTTTATAATGCTTTTAATTAAAATTAATTGTGAAAGACTTCTTATTTCGACTTAAGGTGTATGAGGATCTTGAATTTTTTATTTTATTTTTTTAACCAAGGGCCTAGATTGATGTTCAAGGGAATATGCTCTATATATGCTTAGTCTTAATGCTTATCAACAACTATAGTGTATTAAAGAGTTTGCTAGGTTGCAATGACTTTTTATAACATTCAAAAATTAGATCTGTGCCACGTGACTCCCTGCACCCCAATTTCTTAGGGATTTGTGATTATTCCAATTCTAATAAGTTCCTCCATGATAAGTTCCTCATTATTATTTATAACATTCATTTATATATAAGCAAATTTTATTTAGCAAAATAGTCTATTACTTTTAATAATTAAAAAAATTAGATTCATGCCATGTTGCTCCCTACCCACCAATTTCCTAAGGATTTGAGATTATTCCAATTCTAATAAGTTTCTCCATGATAAGTTATTCATTATTATTTACAACATTAATTTATAATTCACTTTTTCCTTAAGTTAAAGTGGACCCATAACCTTTTTATAGATGGTTAATAGGTAAATGTGTGCATTAGTAAGGTGTGTTTTCCGTGTTGCAATAGTTTTTTTGGTTATGTTTATTAAGCCTTCGGCTATATCAACCACATTAATATTTTTAATGTGGTTGTACTAGTCAAACATGTATATTCATTTTATTTATTATATAAACATTATTTTTATTAGATAATATTTTATATTTTTATTTTAAAAGGGATACATGTTAACTTTAGGGTTGAGCATGGAAGAAATTCTGTATTTCTTCAAACTATTTGTTATTAACAATTTTTTATTTTTATTAACAAATATGTTATAATCAATAAAATTAAAAAAAATTTATAATAAATTTATTTTGTCCCAGGAAAAATTATAATAAATTTATATTTGTCTAGAAAAAAAAATATATTTCTATAAAAAAATATACATGGTGAAGATCTTGAAAGGTTTATTAAAAAATTTGATCTATCCAGAAAGATGGAGCATAATTCTGTCTAATTTGAAAAAAAATACTATGTGATAGATATGTGCATATATTCTATCATTTACTAAAATAAAACTAGAATTGAAATTCCAGAACCACAATCTCTTGGCCATCCACATACTCATAGATATCAAACAATCCTAGAGGACATTGTATCTCTTCCTTAGACAATTAATATTCCTTCATGTTGAGTTCTGTGTAGATGTGATAACAAGAGAATCATTCCTTGGAGCTCATTTGAAATTTAATATTATGTCAAATATGTTCTAGAGAAGGAGTGTGATGCAGAGCATCCAGCAAAGGAAGGTCATGGATGGAGTATTTATCTTTGCAGACAAAAGGAGTTTCAGTTAGTTTTTTTTTTTTAATTCCATTAATTTCTAGTTAACAACATTTAGGACCTTATGTTAAGTTTAAGGTTGTCTCAACCCACTGTATATTTTTATTTGTCACTCTTTTTATTTTTTTTGTTTCAAATTAACTTTAGTATACATACAAGGATGAACAATTATCAATGAATAACTAAAATGTAACCACTGACAGTTTAAATAATTGTACAGTGATCTTAAAGAGAGAAAGAAAAAGTCACTGTAATGATCCATCATATTATTGAATAGAAGAAAGCATGCAATCATTTTGAAAAACAAGAAAGTCTGAATCCATATATTGCAGCCTAAAGTTATTTTCTTCCAAACTTAAATAAATCTATTTATCCATTTCATAGCAGTGACAGAGAGTGAAAAATTATCACAAAGGCAAGAAGAACACGTAGTCGAGTTCAGCAAAACAACGAAGAGGGTTTGCAAAAGAAATCGAGCATAATTACTATCGAAGGAAGAAACGTGCATCTACAGTTACTAATAAACTAGTATCATTCACATTTATTATTTTTCTTCCAAAAAAGCTCTATATATACTATATATTATTATAATATATAATATATATATATTATATAATATATATATATATATATATATATATATATATATATATATCCAAAATTTATAGTCCAAGGTACAGTTAAAAAAACACAGTCAAGCTACGAAACAGAGGTCCTCCGAAACAGTGCGAAATACAACTATAAGTTCACCGTAGAACCGACATAAATACAGTCTGATAAGTTAATATCCCAGAGGCATAAATACATAGAACCATGAAACAGTGAGGCCGAAGCCACAACCATTGACAAAAGAAGATTACTGGTAGCAAACGCTTCGAATAGACAAGCAGAGAAACAACAAGGCGCGACCCTACCCGATACAAGCGTAGGTGTCAGGGCACAAGACTAGCAATCGGTGAACCCATCCATTTACCTATTGTGGCCACCAAACAAGGCCATTAGAATTCAAGCAACAGAGCCATGAAAAGAAATTGAAGACAGTGCCAAGGATTTAGAGAAAGCTCACTTACCAGTGGAGCTGAGCCTTGCTAACAGAGGAAGGAATCCGCAGACCAAGGTCATAGTCGCAAAGCACCCACTGCTCACAAGGAGCAAGAATAATCAATAATAGTAGAAAACGAGGTTGAAGTTTAAGACATGGAGGGAGAGCTTACCTCTGTTTGAATGCTGGATGAAAGTTGAGAGTCGAGCCACCCCATGGCCATGACCTGCAACAAAGAGCCAAGATTACCGTCAAACAGTGGGGCAAACACTTTGAAATCAATAACATAATTGAAACCAGCATACAACAAAGACCCACAAGTGCAGGACCCAAAATCATAACCAGAGCCGAACAGAAGGAGACCAAAGACTGAGACTCCCAGACCCAAAACTTCAGAACCGTTCTCAGAACAGGGAACATCACCAGAGTGTGCAAGTAGAAACCCTCACGAAGAACCATCCCCTGAGCTGGACAAGCGAAACCCTCATGGAGCAGCAACCTGAGACCAAAATCCGAGACCTCAGCTCGACGGAGTAGCCAAACATCAAAGCAACAATAGAATGGTCAAGGTTAGGGTTTCTTCGGGATAGTGAAGAGGCAGGAGAAGCAAGACCCGAGGACAGGACAATTTTCCTCATCACATTAAATCACCAGTACCGCGCCATAAAACTAATCAATAATAAAATAGTCCACACAATCATCCAATTAATGATATGCCGTAAGTGATCAGGGATGGTCCCATCAATTTTGGTATCAGAGGTGGTTAGTGTTAATTTATTTTTTTTACAAAATGGAAGTCAGAAGAAGAGGTCATGGTAGGGCTATTTGAAGAGTAGTAGATGAAGGATTGAGAGAAGAGATTAGGATCTTGAATGCCCATTTGGCAGTAGTAGAAGAAGGAAGGAGAAGGGATCTGGAAGGAGGAGATGATAGTGATGAAGAAGCTGCAATTACGATAGATGGATCAGATGAGGAAGGACCTGAAATCAGCTTTTAAGGTCAGTTTTATTGGCTAGCAGTAAGCCAAAGCCTGAGATTTCAAACTATGATGATAGTTTGTCCACATAAGTGTTGTTGGACTAGATCAGTGAGTTAGACAAATACTTTGAATGTGAGGAGATCAGCGAAGATAGAAGAGTTAAATTCGCTACCACCAAGTTGAAAAGACATGTGGCCTTATGGTGGGACAATGTCCAAGCAGAGAGGAGAAGATCAAATAAGTTAACTATTAAAAAGTGGACCAGAATGTTTGCCAAAATGAAGGGTAAGTTTTTACCCAAAGATTACGAAATTGCTCTGTATTAGTAGATGCAGAATTTGAAACAGAGAGGAATGACGGTGAAACAATATACCAAAGAATTTTACCGAGTGATCTGAGAGCAAGTTATGTTTAAGGCACCCCAGAAAAAACAGCAAGGTTTGTAAATGGCCTAAGGCTAGAGATATTAGACGAGATAAGTATTCATTCTCCAAAAACCATAGAGGAAGCATACCAGAGTTCCTTGAAGGCAGAAGAAAAGATCGCAAGAAAGCAGAATGCCAGAAGAGGACGTGGATCTGGCAGAGGGAAAGGACAATCCTTTGGCAGAGGTAGGACTGCCAACAACAATGAAGAAGGCAACAGTTCAAAAACCTCAGGGACAGTAGAAAAGGAAGGTAGCACTAGGGGAGGAAGGCCATAACAGCGAGGAAGGGGTAATGGAAGAGGCAGACGAGCTGTCTACCAGTGTTACAAGTGCCACAAGTGGGGGCACATGTCCTTTGAATGTCCTAAAGGTGAACAAGATGGACAAAGAGGAGCATATGTTGCTCAAACAGAGGAAGCAGACGCACCACCCCAAGAAGTAGAGAATGTACCGGAGACAGGAGAGGCCTTAGTCTTAAATAAGGTACTGCTAAAACCAACAAAGGAGACAGCTGACCAAACCTAGAGAAAGGCATTATTCTAGACTGTGTAAGTCACATGGAAAATGCTTCAAACTGATTATAAACAGTCGAAGCACTGATAATCTGGTTGCAACAGAGATGGTGGAGAAATTGGATTTGAAAAGGTTAAATCACCCAACTCCCTATAAGGTGTCTTGGTTACAGAAAGGACATCAACTGCTAGTTGATGAGCAATGTGATGTGGAATTCCATATTGGCAAGTATAGGGACAAGGTGACTTGTGATATCATGCCCATGGACGTGTGTCATATTCTGCTAGGTAGACCATGGCAGTATGATTGAAAAGTTGTTCATGACGGAAAAACAAACTACTACAAGTTTTTCAAGGATGGGATTAAGCATACACTAGTACCCATCAAGGAAGAAGAAACAACAAAGACTAATGGGACAAAAGTGATGTTGATGGGGGGAAAATAATTTTTAAAACAGATTGAAGACAGTGAGATAAAGTATGTCATTGTAAGGAGACCAAGAGCAGTGTTGTTGCATATTCAATTTTTTGAATTACTTGAAGAAATCCAGGATTTGTTGCAGGAATTCAGCGACATTATGGTGGATGATTTACTGGATAAGTTACCACCAAAGCGAAGTATCATTCATCACATAGATTTCATCCCTGGAGCTATTTTACCCAACAAAGCTGCTTACTAAATGTTTCCTAAGTACAATGAAGAGATCAGGAAGCAGGTACAAGAATTTTTGGACAACGGATTGGTACAGGAAAGTTTAAGTCCCAGTGCAGTTTCGACAGTTTTAGCTCCCAAGAAATGAGGCGAGTGGTAGATATGTACAGATTCAAGAGAAATAAATAAAATTACTATCAGGTATAGGTTTCCATTGCTATGAATGGATGACATGATGGACTGCTTGAGTGGAACAACATATTTTTTGAAGATAGATCTAAAGAGCGAATACCACCAGATTAGAATAAGGGAAGGGGACGAATGGAAAACAACTTTCAAAACCAATGAAGGTCTGTATGAATGGCTGGTGATGCCATTTGGGTTGACTAACGCCCCTAACACTTTCATGCGCCTAATGAACGAGATGTTGAAGGAGTTCACTGGAAAATTCATGATTGTATATCTTGACGATATATTGATTTTCAGTGAGACCAAGGAAGAAAATTTTCGACACGTTAGATATGTTTTGGAGAAGTTACAACAAAATAAGTTGCTGATAAATTTAAAAAAAAAATCTCTTTGAGAAGGAGTTAGTCTATTTGGGTTTTGTGATTGCAAAAAATGAGCTAAAAATGGACCCAGAAAAAGTTGCAGCTATATTCAGTGGCCATTCCCTAAGAGTCTGTTTGAAGTTCAGAGTTTTCATGGGTTGGCAAGTTTCTATCGCAAGTTTATAAATAATTTTAGTGGAATCTGCACACCCATGTTAGATACCATCAAAAAGGCAAGTCAGCCTTTCCATTGGACTGAAGCTGCAGATAAAAGTTTCTAGATGTTGAAGAAGAAGATTAATGAAAGGCCAATTTTGAGGTTGCCTGATTTTAACAAACTTTTCAAAGTTCATTGTGATGCCAGTGGTACAGCCATTGGAGCCATACTCAGCCAGGAAGATAAACCAGTAGCTTACTTCAGTGAAAAATTAAATGAAATCGGGCAAAAATACATCTCTTACGACAAGGAGTTTTATGTTGTAGTCCAAGCATTGAAGCATTAGAGATATTATTTGTTGGGTAATGAGTTTGTCTTGTTTTCTGATAATTCTGTGTTATAGTATGTTATGTAGCAGCATAAGCCGAATCATAAACACGTAAAATGGGTTGAGTACTTGTAAAGTTTCACATTCGTATTGAAGCATATCAGTGGTCAAGCCAACAAGGTAACAGATGCACTAAGAAAAAGCGTTTTAATCTTACAAGAGAACACGATACAAGTGTTGGGTTTCGAACACCTGAAGGACTTGTATCAAATAGATGTAGATTTCAAGGAGGCTTATGAAGCCTGCCAAAATCCCTTGTTGAGGAATAATAGTCCATGGCTAGACTATAACTTACAGGAGGAACTTCTATTCAAGGGAGGACAACTGTGTGTTCCAAAATGTTCGATGAGGGAGAACATCATCCAAGAAAAACATAGTGGAGGTCTAGCTGGACATTTCGGCATTGATAAGACCTTGGATCAGCTCAATCATTTTTATTACTGGCATAACATGCGAAGGGATGTGCAATGATATGTAACCAGGTATAAAATGTGTCAGTTGGCAAAAGGGCATAGTTAGAACACGGGGTTGTATACACCCTTTCCTATTCCAAATAGACCGTTGGACTCAGTCAGTCTGGACTTTGTCCTGGCTCTGCCAAAAACACATCGGGGTTTTGACTCCATCATGGTGATGTGGACCGTTTCTCCAAGATGGCACACTTCATCCCTTGCAAGAAAACCAGTGACGCTACCCATGTAGCACACTTGTTTTTCACTGAAATTGTCTAACTACATGACTTACCCAAGTCCATTGTTTCCGATAGGGATGTGAAATTCACGGGACATTTCCGGCACACGTTGTGGAAAAAGATGGACACAAAGTTAAATTTCAATTCCGCGTATCACCCACAGACCGATGGGTAGATGGAGGTGGTGAACAGGAGTTTAGGAAACCTGCTACGGAGTCTAGTTGGGGAAAATTCACAAATGTTGGATCGTGTACTTTCCCAAGCGCAATTTTCTTACAATGATTCACCAAATCGAAGCACAAGAATTAGTCCTTTCTAGATCTTGTATGGAATGCATCCCTGAGGAGTGCATGAGTTATGAGATTTGGGACAATTATAAAGAAGAAGTGCTGACGGGGAAGATTTCACAAGAGCAATTAACGACCTACATGAGCAGGTGAAGTCAAAATTATAGGACAACAGTCAAAGGTACAAACAGAAAGTAGATCTGAAAATATGGGAGGTACAATTTAACGTAGTGGATCAAGTCTTAGCGCATCTGCGCAAAGAAAGATTCCCAAAGGGCGAATACAATAAATTGAAGTTCAAGAAAATTGGACCTTGCAAGATTCTGCGTAAGTTTTCTGAAAATGCCTATGAGCTGTAATTGCCTCCAGGTATAGGAATATCACCCATCTTTAATGTGGTGGATTTATTCACATACACTACCAGTCCTGAAGGGGACGGTTCGGCGCAACCAAATTGGGATACCCAGGAAGAGAGTAGTTCGTTGATGAGACAAATGCCTTCAGCTCAGCCACTTGAGATCGAAGGAATCCTTGATACACAGGTGGCCAGGCGAACTCGAAGAAAGAAGTACCTATAGTACCTCATCAAGTGGAAGAACCATCCCATTGAGGACAATTTGTGGCTTGACACAGGTCATATACAACGTGTAGGGTATTCTATCGAGGAGCTCATGGACAGGAGCCATGAATTTTCATCTACCCCAGGAGCCTAATGCAGGAGCATCCAACAAAGGGAGGTCATGGCTTGAGTATTTTTCTTTGCAGATAGAAGGAGTTTCAGTTAGTTTTTTTTTTTTAATTCCATTTTAATTTCTAGTTAAGAGCATTTAGGACCTTATGTTAAGTTTAAGGCTACCTCAGCCCACTGTTTATTTTTATTTGTTGTTCTTTTTATTTTTTTGTTTCAAATTAACTTTAGTATACAAACAAGGATGAACAATTATCAATGAATAACTAAAATGTAACTACTAACAATTTAAATAACTATACAGTGATCTTTAAGAGAGAAAGAAAAATCCGCTGTAATGGTCCATCATAGTATTGAATAGAAGAAAGCATGCAATCATTTTGAAAAACAAGAAAGTCTGAATCCATATATTGCAGCCTAAAGTTATTTTCTTCCAAACTTAATTAAATTCGTTTATCCATTTCATAACGGTGATAGAGTGTGAAAAATTATCACAAAGGCAAGAAGAACACGCGGTTGAGTTCAACAAAACAACAGAGAGGGTTTGCAGAAGAAATCGAGCATAATTACTATCGAAGGAAGAAACAAGAATCTACAGGTACTAATAAACTAGTATCATTCACATTTATTAATTTCCTTCCAAAAGAATCTCTGTGTATATATATAGATATCCAAAATTTACAGTCCAAGGTACAATTAAAAAAAACACAGTCAAGCTACAAAACAAAGTTCCTCCGGAATAATGCCAAATATAACTACGAGTTCACCATAGAATCGACATAAATACCGTCTCATAAGTTAACAGCCTGGAGGCATAAATACACAGAACCATGACACAATGAGGCCGAAGCCACAACCATCGACAATAAAAGACTACTGGCAGCAAACTCTTCGAATAGATAGACAGAGAAACAAGAAGGCGCGAACCTACCTGATACAAGCGTAGGTGTCAGGGCACGAGACTAGCAATCACTGAACCCAGCCATTTACCTGTCGTGGCCACCAAACAAGGCCATCGGAATTCAAGAAATAGAGCCATGAAAACAAATTGAAGATAGTGCCAAGGATTTACAGAAAGTTCACATACTAGTGGAGCCGAGCCTTGCTAATGGAGGAAGGAAGTCGCGGACTAAGGTCATAGTCACAAAGCGCCCACTACTCACAAGGAGCAAGAATAATCAATAACAGTATAAAACAGGGCATACGTTTAAGACATGGAGGGAGAGCTTACCTCTATTTGAATGCCAAATGAAAGTTGAGAGTCGAGCCACCCCATGGCCATGACCTGTAACAAAGAGCCAAAATTACAGTAAAACAGTAGGGCAAACACTTTGAAATCAACAGCATAATCAAAACCAGCGTACAACAAAGACCCACAAGTGCAGAACCCAAAATCATAACTAGAGCCGAACAGACGGAGACCAAAGAATGAGACTCCCAGACTGGAAACTTTAGAACCAATATCAGAATAGGGAACATCACCAAAGCGTGCAAGTAGAAACCCTCATGGAGAACCATCCCCTGAGCTGGACAAGAGAAATCCTCGTGGAGCAGCGACCTGAGGCAAGAAGCTGAGACCTCACCTCGATGGAGCAACTGAGCACCAGAGCAACAATAGAATGGTCAGGGTTAGGGTTTCTTTGGGATAGTGAAGAGGCGGGAGAAGCAAGACCCGAGGATAGGACAGTTGTCCTCATCACATTAAATCACCAGTACCACACCATAAAACCAATCAACAATAAAATCGTCCACGCAATCATCTAATTAATTATATGTTGTAAGTGATCAGGGTTGGTCCCATCATAGCAAGAATACCAACATGGTCACATACCCAATCCACCACCAATTTTGAATCACCAAAAATTTGTGGCCTTTTGTTATTCTTATTGTTTGCTACATTTATTAGGCTCCAAAGAGCTGCAAACTCCACATTATTGTTAGATCCACTACCCTGTCAATATTGTATATGTAAGAAATGATGTTTATTGGTAAATAGGACTGCTCTAACCCCACAAATAAGGGCATTGCCTTGACTTGCACCAACAAAAATTCCCCATGGGATTTCTAATTTAATGGCAGGACTAATGGAGACTCTCAAAATTTTTCTTTTTGTTTCAAGTTTGTAAGCTTTACATGTGGATTCTATAATCCATGATACCACCTCTGATATAATAATTTTTTCATGGAAGATGGTTGAGTTTCTAACCAACTAAATCAAATGCATGAAAGAATCAAGGAAAAAATGAATTTTCTTTACAAACCGATCCATAGCCCAATCGAGAACACAATCACATCGAGAGAATTTGTCCCAAGAGCCAACTATAGGAGAAAACATTTTCTACTAGAGTCAATAACTGGACAAAAAAGCACAATAGAAAAATAAATAATTGATGGATTCCTCCTATGATTTGCAAAGGGGAACCACGTACTAGGGTCGATCTATCCTCTCTTCTTCCCACTATCCCAAGTACGGAATTTGTTATTGAGGGCAATTCATAAGGCCAACTTACATTTTAAAGGACCTTGATGCTTTGAAAGAAATAAACACCATGAAAAAATTTCCCCATTGAAAGAAGAATCGACTTGTTCCCGATATACTAATTTGGATGAAAAAGCTCCATAAATCAATTTTTGTTGACCAAATCAAGCAATCCTCTACTTCCTCAAATAGACAACTCATTGTTAAAACAATAAAACTAACAAAGATGTACCATTTATGGGCTTCCTCTTTTGTAAGGCCTAAGTCAAGGGCTAATTTCCAACCCATATTGTTAGGTCCCTATACTACTAGTGCAGTCCCTTATTGTTATTAGTGCAACCCCCTTATGGTATTGTTGTGCCCATGTAGTCCCCATGTTGTTACTATTGTGCCCAATAGAAGCCCACTATTGTTATTGTTGTGCCCCTACAATATTATTATTAAGTAGGCTTTGATTATATTGGGACCACTTAGACTCCTATATATAGAAAGGAGGTATTTTCATTTGTATAATACAAGAATTGTTAATTTCTATCATGTAAAGGAGGTTTCCCCCTCGAAGAGGTTGATTTATAATGTGTTGATCTTTCTTTTCTATCTTTTTGTTAGCTGGTTTCATAACATTTGGTATCAGAGCTTTGGATTCTAGGGTTTCACTGCTCCAAACAGCTCATCATGGAATTTTTACTATAACTTTTTCTCTGCGAAGTTTTGGATGCTTAAAAACAAACCCATTTGAGCTCAAATATTTATCAACCTTCGGTCTGAATTTTAGATCTTATCTCTCTATATTTTAGGATATATGATTTGAGGAAGTTAGGGTTTTTGCAAGCTCTAGAATTCCATCACAAATAGGTCATCGTGGAATGTTCTCTATAATGTTTCTTCTAGATAGTTCAGAATCTAAAATTAAAACCCATTTGAGCCAAAATCTTGGTGAAGCTTGGGCCCAAATTTCAAATCTTTTTTCACTATATTTTCGGAGATACGGTCCAAGAAATTTAGGGTTTATGCAAACTCCTGAATTACATCCCAAATAGGTGACCTTGGGAAAATCATCATAATTTTCTCTCTGTGCATCAGATTTAAATTCCATAAGAAATTACAAAAATAGGATGGACTCTAGTTTTCTTTGCATTGGTTTTAGGTCCTAAGGTTGAAACAGTGACACATGGTACATCGTACATGTTTGCTCTATTGAAAAAGTATATAATCAGGTCATCTTGGGAGATTGGGAATAACGCTTTATTGGAGAATCCAATTTCAATTAGACTGATGGCACTAGAAAGAGGACGTAGAGGGCTACTACAGGTCACAATTTTAGAATTTGGAGATTTGAAACTACATAGTTACATTCATTTCAAGATCGAGCTCCTAAAAGAAAGAAAAAGAGATATGAGGAAATTTGATGGCAAGGATATAGTAACATGGATACTACAGATGGAGCAATATTTTGATCTACACGATGTGAAACTGTTACAAAAGGTACATATTTCATCTTTATATTTAGAACCGAATCATTTTGTATGGTATAGAGGGCTTTGTTCTCGTAAAGCACTTGTCACCTAGTTTATTTTCAGAGAGGAAATGATAGCACATTATGAGGAGACAAAGAGAAACACCTTGTTTAGTCAATTGATAAATCTTAAAAAAAAGGGTTTAATGGCAAAGCACATTGACGAATTCCAAAAATTGAATATAAGGGTATATGATATTCCAGAGAAGTAGAGGATTGATGTCTTCATAAGGACTTTAAAATATAACATTTGACATGAGGTTCACCTTTGGGAATCTGATTCATTGGAGAAGGCATATAGGTTAGCAAGAAAAGTGGAAAGAAAAATTATGGCAACAAGGAAGTCTACCACTCACAACATAAAGATGGAAGTGTTGTTTCTCCTAGCCTTCCACAACCTACAAGGTTGACATCACAACAATTGGAAGAAAAAAGAGTAAAAGGGCTTTGTTACAATTGTGATAGCAAATACATTAAGGTTATAAGCATGTTGAGAAGAAATTATTTTACATAGATTGTGAAGAGGAGGAAGAAAAGGATCAAAAAACGTCAAAAGAAGAGGATATACGCTAGGAACCAACCCTAGAGAAAGAAGAAATGAATCCGACCATATCTTGTACCACTCCTCAAACTCTCAATATAGAAGGACATATCAAGAAGAAGAAGGTTCAAGCATTGAAATATCAGGAATAAAAGGATCAGGAAACTCCAAAAGAAAAGGGTACTCACCAGGAACCAACCCCAGAGAAAGAAGAAATGAATCTGACCGTATCTTGTAATGCATTGGCAGGAATTACCACTCCTCAAACTCTCAAGATAGAAGGACATATCAAGAAGAAAAAGGTTCAAGAAATGAAAGATCACATCGAGCATCAACAAGAAGTTCTCCAACTTTTAAAGGATAACCTCAATTTGGCGCAGAATCGAATGAAACAACAAGCATATCAACATCCCAGTGAAAGAAGTTTTGACATAGGCGACTAGGTGTTTTTACGACTACAACCATACAAACAAATGTCCCTCAGTCAAGCTAAGAAGGATAATAAATTATCACCAAAGTACTATGGTCCTTATAAAGTGCTGCAAAGATTGGTACTATGGCATACAAATTGGAGCTCCATGCATCTTCCCGAGTGCCCCCAGTTTTCCATGTTTCATGCTTAAAGAAGGTTATAGGTGACAAGGTCCCAGTTCAAACAATGACGAGGAAGGAAAGATCATATTTGAACCTAAAGCAGCCACGGAAACAAGAACCCGACAACTACAAAATCGATCAATTTAAGAGTATCTTATCAAGTGGAAGGACTTACCCGTTGAAGATTCCAAATGGGAGGACAAAAATTTTATACAGAAGCATCCAGAATTACTCAAGCGTTGAGGAAAACACTTTTTAAAGGAGAGGGGCATGTTAGGTCCCTATAATACTAGTGTATTCCCTTATTGTTATTAGTGCAACCCCCTTATGGTATTGTTGTTCCCATGTAGTCCCCATGTTGTTATTATTGTGCCCCATAGAAGCCCACTATTATTATTGTTGTGCACCTACAATACTATTGTTATGTAGCCTCTAATTATATTGGGACCACTTAGACTCATATATATATAAAGGAGGTATTTTAATTTGTATCATCCAAGATTTGTTCATTTGTGTAATGTAAAGGAGGTTGACCCCTCGAAGAGGTTGATTTCTAAGCTGTTGATCTTTCTTTTCTATGCTTTTGTGAGTTGGTTTCATAACACATATGCCCCATTCCTAAGACTGATGAGACCTCACATATACCAAAGAGTGAAGTTTGGCCTCACGAAAAGATGAAATTGTGTTTTTTGACAATTTATAATTTTCTGCCACACCGACTGACGGATTACCAACTCTGGCACTGCTTCTATAGATGGAACCTAAACATTCTCTTCTTGATCATCAATCATTGGAGGCACATATAATCTCAAGTTTTCCACATTCAAAATAGAATAAATTTGCATATAAGGTGGAAAATCTAATAGGAAATCATTGTTACGAATCTTCTCCAAATTATGAAAGGACCATATCTGATTATCTTGAGCTTTTTAACTTCAACTTGTAGTCTTTTATTTCTGATGTACAACTAAAATTAATCTCCCAATTGGAAATCATGATTAAATCGATACTTATCATGTCTTGCTTTGTACTTGGATTTTCTTTTCTCTAGTTGTTCTTGTACCCTTTGATGCACTAGCTGAATTTGTTCAATGAAATGATTGGCTTTGTCCACATCAGTATGTCCACCTACTGCAATATCATTACCAAAGATGAAATCCAAAGGATATTTTCGAAAATAACCCAAACAAGCTTCAAATGGAGATACTTGCATAAATGAATGCTTGGCACGATTGTAAGGATGCTCGATGTAGTGCAAATGCTCATCCAAAATTTTATGATGCTTACCACAATATCCTTGAAGGAGATGCACTACCGTTATGTTCACTACTTCTGTCCGGTTGTCAATTTGTGTATTAAATGTGGTATTTTTCTTCAACTTTTTGCCCATGAGTTCCCATAAAATTAACCAAAACTTCCCGAAAAATCAAGAATCTTGATTAGAAATAATAGAAGCAGGTAACCCAAAATGAACCCATACATTTTGGAAGAACATATTTGTGGTTTGTTCAGCTGTAACTTGTTTCTTACATGGCATAAACACACACATTTTGCTAAAACGATCCACAACAACATATAGATAATCATGACCTTTCCTAAACATTGATAGTCCCCCAAAGAAAAATCCATAGAAATACTTTCACAAGGACGAGAATGAATAGGAAGTGGAGTGTACAAAACCAATTTCCTATTGCTTGGCTTGCTATTAGCACACATGGAACATATTTTCACATATCTTGAAATAGTTTCATTCATGTGGGGCCAACAAGAATACCTCTGAAATTGAGCAACTGTTTTGCTTACACGAAAGTGGCCAGCGATAAGAGAAGTGTGGGCTTCCCTTATGACATTGATTATTTCACCCTATGGAAAACATAACTTGCCAAGATGATTCAAAAACTTGTTATGAACATGATAATCCAACTCTTTAACATGATTTCCTTGACTTAAAGTTGCATAAACATCTTTAAAATATTCATCTTAAGCATATCGTTCAATGTAACTTTCATGCATTATTGAGATATGCTTACGAATAACAGATGCATTAACAATAGGTGTTGATAACATATTTTCAACTTTGTTGTATATACCTTTCTTATACCCGATTACCAAATGAAATTTTTGTAGGACTCCCACCCACATGAAATTTCTAGCTTGTTGTAGCTTGGTTTGCGATTATAAATATTGTAGAGGTTGATGGTCAGTATGAATAATAATTTCTTTACCCATTAAATAATGCTTCCATTTCTTCATGCTTTGTACCAAAGCATACAACTCTTTATCATAAGTTGGATAGTTAATTACTACATTGGTAAAGGTTTCAGATTGATAACATATTGGCTTACCATGCTGCATCAAAACTGCTCCCATAGCATATTCACTTGCATTGGTTTAAATTTCAAATGGATGCTTAAGATCTAGAAGTGCTAGAACTGGTGTTGTACTGATTTTCTCTTTCAAAGTGTCGAAGCCTTTCTGTTGCTTTCCTCCACACTGAAAGACCTGATTCACATTTTTCAAAGCATGTAATGGTTCTGAAATGAATGAGAAGTTAGCGATAACTTTTCTCCAATATTAAGTTGTTCCAAAAATGATCCTAACTTATGTTACATTGTTGGGTTCATGCCAATTCACAATGACATCAACTTTTGAGGGATCAATATTCAAATCACCCATCCTAAAAATGACGCAAATAAACCAAAGAGGTTTTCCCAAATTCACATTTAGACATCTTCAAATACAACCTTTCCTTTTCTAAGACATCTAGTACCTATTTCACATGCTTGACATGCTCTTCATGAGTCTTACTGAAAATCATAATATCATCTAAGTAGACTAGGAAAACATTCTCAAGGAATGGTCACAACACATCATTCATAACTCCCATGAATGTGACAGGTGCATTGCAAAGCCCAAAAAACATAACTAACCATTCAAGTAAACCTTGCTTTGTCTTGAAAGCAATTTTCCAAATATCATCTTCAACAATCCTTATCTGATGATAACCACTTCTCAAATCTAACCCAGTAAATTAAACAACATCCTTTAACTAATCTAGAAAATCATCCATGCGAGGAAGAGAATAACGATTCTTTATTGTGATCTTGTTCAAATCTAGGAAATCCACACACATGCACCATGTACCATATTTATTTGGAACCAAAAAAATAGGAGACCCATGAGGAGATGTGCTAGGCCTGATGACCCCTTTGTCAAGAAACTCTTAAATTTTCTTCTTGATCTCCGCATTCTCCAAAATTGACATTCTATACATGCAAATATTTGGAAGTGGTGCATCCTGCTGCAAGTGAATCTCATGTTGGATTCCTCTTGTTGGAGGAATCCCTTCAGGTTACTGAAACATCTTGTCATAAGTGTTAACAAATTCAACCAATTCATGCTTTAGTTTAGAATCAAATCCTATGAAAGCTTTAGATTCAGTAGTATCTTTAGCTTTAATCATCAACAACACAAAATTCCTACTAGCATTTACAAGCCTTTTCATATGACCAACACTAACAATATATAAGTTTATCTTCTTTTGATATGCTCTAACATTATGCTCAACTCCATCTTTAAAAATATGATCTTTGTTCTCATAATGATTGTTATGCAAAATCTATGACTGCAGACAAAAGAATCTTCCCTAGGCCTGGTGTACTGACCTAGAACAACAAAAAGACAAAGGGACTAATGTTTTCCTTTAATTAAATAGATAACGGGATGAAGCCTACCTAGAATCTGTCATATGATTCACTCCTTCCTTGGCTTGAATGCTCCAATCCTATGTTCATAATCAAGTTCAATGGGGCTAAGAAGCCTTTGGTCACCAAAAATATGGATGCTAGTTTCATCTAGTACAATCCATGGATTAGTATGGATAGTAGAGGATGATATCATATTGATATAAGAAACTGAAGAAGAGTTGGCAGGAAGAGGAGGAGGAGGAAATGAAAAGGTTCCCATGAGCGAGGAATCCTTCAACTATCCAACCCTGACATGCTGATAAGAATGCAGAGTTTCCCCTATAAGGGGGACACTTCCATTAACATTAGAATCAAAGGTGAAAAAGGTGAGTTGTTCAGTGGCCACAATCCCACCTTTACAAGGAAAGACAATCATACAGAAATAAGTCGAGATGGCTACGGCCATGACGTAAACCCATGTGTGACCCAATAGAAGATTATAATCAAGAGGTTTGTCAAT
The DNA here is from genome assembly GCA_000404065.3 of Pinus taeda. Classification (NCBI taxonomy): domain Eukaryota; kingdom Viridiplantae; phylum Streptophyta; class Pinopsida; order Pinales; family Pinaceae; genus Pinus; species Pinus taeda. Next base: position 177,532 of record APFE031025547.1, on the reverse strand, counting down.
GACTTCCACTTCTATAGATACAATTTTGCCCCCTAATTCTACTTATAAGGAATCCAGAATACCACAAGGCTTATATGTTCTCCCATCAAAAACTTTCAATGTGGTAGGTTACTGACTCAGTTGAGGGGAATAATTTCTTTCCAGCAAGACATAAAAATGATGTAGGTCAAGGCTCCTTCGTTCATAATAGAATGATGAATGTTCTTACCATGGACGACGACCTGAATGATAAAGGATAATTAGGCTAGAAGGCGAGGCGTATAGTTTTCATGACTGAGAACAACTACGTTGGAATCTGAAGGATCCACACATCCAATAGCTAAAATCAAATCCTTTTTCTAGGTGCAAAAATTTTGCAACACCTCAAGGGTCGACATAATTTATGGAGACTAGGCCAAGTCTTGAACTATGTTATAATTTTGAGTAGCCCTGGCATGAGAGTTGAAAGTAGACTTATGAATAACGCCCTTAGGCTTAATTTTCACCTCCGTAGGAATCACGGGAAGAGGATTATTGAATGGAGGTGATGTCAAACTGGCAGGTTGATCAATAGCTTGACCATTTGGAGGATTCACATTACCATATTCCTTATCTCGAGTAGCCATCATAACATCATATTTATGCTTCGTGGAGGAAAGCATTAAAACCATGTTAGATGAAGATGGGTCTCGAGAAACCATATGGCTCTCCTGATTGGGAAATGGGTCGGTCAACACAATGGGAGAAGTGGAGGATTTCTGAAATTGATTCACTTTTGTGGGGTGATGACAGTCATGCGTAAATTTCTCCTCATTGCAAATCAAACATGGGTAGTGAGGCTCTCGTTTCTCATCAAAGGACTGATTTTTTTGTTTATCCTACAATGAAGAATATTTATTCTTTTTCCATTTTAATTTCTTCTTGCTTCCTGGATGTTGTTAATATTTTCCTTTATTAGATGAAACAAAATTTATCTCGGAAGAAGAAGTTGCAATAGCATTAGATGAAGATTTTTGGGCAAAAACAAAGAGAGCAACACTAGATGGTTTGCTCACTGTCTGTGAACTAGCAGAACCAATGATTCCATCAGCAACATGAAATTATTTACCAGGAGTGGGAGGAACAACGTTTGAAGGTCTCGAAGCATATGGTATCTTCTCATAGAGAGTTCCAGATTGGGTATAGATGGGGTCCAAATACTGAGCATGAGCAATTACTTACTCTTCAGTCATGACTCCGCCTTTGGCTACATCCTCTATGATAGATGGAAATAAGGACTTAATGAACCATTCCTCTAACAATTTATCTCAAGCATAAGTCTTAACCAAATGAAGACGATGTTTCCACCCATGAATGTGATATGAAACGTGAGTGTCTTTAGTTTGTTTAAAATTGGTCAGAAGTTTTATTCCAGTTTCATACCAGATGGATAACTGGAAATGCATAAGGAAGGTGGTATCCAGGGAACTGAAGTCATGGAACAAATATGTGCCTTTGGTGATGAGGCACCAGTGCTATGAAATGCAGGCACAAAGAAGGCTCAGCTTGGGTGCAACGCTCTATCTGAAGACCAAAGGGTGCATTGGTCTATGGATGCAAAGTTCTAATGAAAGGTCTTCCTAGGTCTATTCTTAACTGAATAAGGCAATAAAGGTTTGGAGAAGATGAATTATAAGCGCAATGTAAAAAGAAACCACCAAGGGAATACACCTTTCCCTAGTGGAGTCACCAATTTGTTATGAAGAATCTACGACTATAGACAGAAGTATCTTCCCTAGGCCTCGTGAACTAACATAGAACAACAAAAAGACAAAGGGGCTAATATTTTCCTTAAAGTAAATAGATAACGGGATGAAGCCTACCTGGAATCTGTCGTATGATTTGCTCCTTCCTTGTCTTGAATGCTCCAATCCTAGCTTCGATCGTTATTATTAGAACTTGCATAGTTAGATAACGCAAGCCAACGATCCGCATAATCTACGTAGAATCATCTAATCACTTTATTAAATAGATCAACATTGTATTGAATTATATAAAACCATAACATCATATATAGGAAAACAAAGAACTCTTTGCATTAATAGAAATGGAGTGAGTTACAACCAAAAATAGGTGTTGATCTTGTAAAAGAGCTACTCCAAGTTGACTTGTCCTTTCCTTGTCACAAAGTACACCTCCAATCACCCTAATGCATGGAAATATATCTCTCACAACAACAACATAAGGGTAGAATCAATCTCCAAAATCCGAACCCTTGCCTATGGATGACAATAAATATATAAGTGAAGGAGGTAGTTCATGAATTATTATCCTTTTACCAATATAGTATTGAGATCCACTCTTGATGGGATGATTATCTCAAGGGAAAAGGAATGAAAACTCAAAGTAGTATAGGATAAGATTCAAGAGTTTTATCTGAGGTAAATGTTACAACAAATCATGGAATCTTCCAGAAGAAGAGGCTTTAGGATTCTCTCTCTTTTTCCTGAATTTCTAGAATCAACACACCCCAACATTGAGCAACATGCTAGTGATCAACACAGGTGTAGAGTAGGGAAACCTAGTAGTCAATGATGTCCAATAGGAGGTCAGGGAGCATTGGTCCTTAAAATGACTAAAACAAGGTGCTTTCAGGTAGAAACTCACATATTAGAATGAGTCATGCTTAGGGATTTGTGCAAGGATGATGAAAAGGAGGTCAAAGGATGTTGATTGATCCAGTTGAAGGCCTATTAACCAAATGTGATAAAAGAGGCTATAACAATGATAGAATATGGATTTTTGGTCATACAAGTATGGATTTGCTAAAATAATTCCACAAATATCAAGTGGTACAACATCAAGCTCTACCTCATCTATAAAATTAGCAGTGATGGAAAATTTGAGTTTACGTTTTCTTGTCACTTGTAATTTGGCATCATCACATACCCAACCCAAAGGGTAAGATTTAGTATTAGTTGTAGTTTCTAAATTAAGTTTCTTGACAATTGCTTCAGAGATAATATTAACTTGGGATCCACTATCAAACAATGTATCAACCTTTGTATGTTTTGTAAGGACCCTAATATGAAAAATATCACTTCTTTATTTATCATTTTGAGATTCAATAGGAAAGCCTTACTAGAAAAACTAGTACTTGCATTAGAAGCTATACCCTTTATTCCCATGGTTGTGATTTTGTTTCATCACCTAAATCAAATCCTAGATCTTGTTGGGTTGTAGCAACATTATTTTGTTTCCCCTTGTTATTGAACTTCTTTCGTCTCATTTCTGGATGCAATTTCCAACATTGGTCTTCATCATGGACTTATTTTTAACAATGTTTATAGGTAAGTTTTTCTCCCTCTTTCTTGAAAGTATCATTATTTTTTCCTTTGCCTTTAAACTTCCCCTTTCTGTTGTCTCCAAATTTAGAAGGTTTATTGCTAGGCTCTTGAGGAACATTCTTGCCACTTGATTCTAAATGAGTTGCATGAACACATACTTCATCTAGATTGGTGGGATTAAACTTAAGTATAGTATGTATCAAATAACTATGTAATCCACCTATGTATTTAAGGAGAGTATCTTGTGAAGACTAATCAATGCCCAAGATTAAATCTCTTCTTCTAAATTCTTGTGTGTACCTTTGGACACTCTTACCTTTAGCTTGTCTAAAATTTTGTCAATCCATAATTGCTTTTTGCGTGTAAGCTAATGGATAAAATTGTCTTCTTAATGCAGATATAAAATGATTCCAAGAAGAGACAAGTTACCACTTTTCTTCAAATCTTTTTGAGCTCTGGTCTCCCACCAGATGAGGGATACACTTTCCAAATGAAGAGTAGCAAGTTGGATCTTTGTAAGATCATTATTAATCTTTTGAATCCTACAATATTCAATTTGACAAACCTAATTATCCAACTTTTTAGCATTTACTTCCCCACTGTACATATGTGATTCAAACTTGAAATCAAGCATAATCAAAGGATACTTAGCATGTCCTTTTGGATATGGATGAGGAGTAGGTCAATGAGATGAAGGAGCTAAAGAAGGAGGTGAGGATGTTGGTGAAGATGGAGGTGAAGGAGGAGGTGGAGGTGGAGGATTTCTCCCATCACAACCATTACCTTTTAGTTAATTAAAACTTTCTCCATGCATCCTTGCTGTCCTCTCATTGTACAACACTTTCACCATCTAAAACATATCATAGAAAGATTTTCTAAAATCTCTTTCATCCTCAGACATCATCTCCTGTCCTTCTTCATGTGCCATGAATGATGGAGTTTGTGGCTTCCTTGAACCAATTTAAGGGATTGGTTCTTCAAGCACTCATTCTCCTATTTTCAATTTAGACCTTGTAATGATTCAAGAAAAACACTTGCAAAAACTGTCAAACCTTCACAAAAACCATGCTCTGATACCAAACTAATTTGAAATTAAAATTGAAGGTCTCATGTAAGGTTTCGTAATCTAGTTTATGTATGATGGGAACTGGATAGATAATGAAAAAGCACAAATACTAAGTTAAATTTTATAGATTTTAACAATTAAAAATAGACAACTTGCAACATCACAACACAACAGTTTAATAATGAAGTTCACCCCTCCTGGGCTACGTCTCTGGGTCCAACTTCTAATGTTGGCCCCTTATATTCTATGCTCAAATGTGAAATTACATTAACATAAGATGTTCAAATTGCAAAAATAACACTACCATTGTGTCCAAAACACCCAAAACTTGTGTGTAGGCTCTTCTTAGGATTATAACAGCTGAAAAATGGCCATGTTAGTTCTCTTTCATTTCTCTGATAAGTGTTTTGCAAATTCGTCCTCCCTTCAAAATTGGAAACGAAATTCATTTTGGCAGAATGTAAAGGAATTTTTTTAGCAATCACAAGTGGCAGGTTTGGGACATGATTCCCGTTGTGTCGAGTGAGAAATGTAGAAACGTTAATCGAATACCATGGGTCATGCCCCTATTCCTTCACCCTCCAGTTGGTCATGTGGTGTATATATGACTGTGGGTTGTGGGCCATAGGCCCCACGCCCTTCCTTCCCCTCTCCTGGTCATGTGATGGGTAATATGAATAAGGGTTGGGCCCGGGCAAGGTGCCACATGCCCACTCTTCCCGAACCTTCTGCTGGTGGTCACACAATTTTCACAAAACCCAGGGTTGAGGGGTGGGCAGGGTGGCACACACCCCACCCTATATTTTGTACACCATGATCATAGTAAATAATATGATCTAGGTTTGGGTCCATCAGGTGAGCCCTCTAGCTTGACCCTCTCCCCAACGACACCAACATTACAATCTAGATAAAATCAATCGACCATGTTATAACAAGAAACAACATAGCATGTTGGTAGTGCAAGTGATTTGTAATATGAATGTCATGAGGTCGAACCCTATAGAGGCTCACTAGGTGCATAAATAAAATTTTTACCTCATATGGAGTGCTACATGGTGCCCTATGATTGGGCCATGTGTCACTCTGTGATTGGTTCGAATCTAATCACCTATAACTAATCAAAACACATCATTTTCCTCTGTACATTTGGGCCACGTGTCATGTCATGATTGACTACATACTACTCATTCATATTGTTGATGTCAGCACCATGTTAGCGTACAAACTACCATGTGGCATCGGTACATTTCGATGTCAACCCTGCAAGTTGACTTCTTTACTGTTTACGAAAAACTTCAAAATATGATAACTTCCTCATACGATGTCAGATTGAGGCGATTCAAGTATTGTTGGAATCATAACGATGAGATCTGCCATTTGGCACTAGTTTCAGGGGAATTTGAGCACTTTCAGTTTTGAGCATATTTTTTGATCCCCTAGATCATATATATAATATATAAAATATTTTTTATTGATTTATATAATATATACAGTTTTTTTTTTATTAATATTAGTTTTTTTTTAATATATATAATATATACGTTGTTGAAATTGAATTATTTTATTTGACATGGGTAGTGAAATATTGTACTATTATTATTAATATTTTACTTTCAATTACTTCTTCTCTTTATTGATTGAAATATTATTTGGAAATAATGCTTACTTTAGTAGGTAGATTTAGGGTTAGTTGGTTGAGTTGTTGAGATATTGTTGAGATAATTTCTCAACAACCAATCTCTTTGTTTGGAATCTGTTGGATCTCATGGGCACCATAGATTTGTGATCTATTTGTGCTTCGTTGTGTAATATAAATATTTCCTGTGTGTGTGTCCATCCTTATTTCCCTTCTTGGTATCAAAGATGGTAACTCCGGGTTTACTTATTTCTAGAGAGCCCAGGAAGATGTGAGAGGAATTCAACTTTTTCTTCTGCTAAGGAATCGATTGCATGGAATCAACACTTGTTGTGTTCGTATGAATACGAAGACTATGATGTTCGTCTACACTTGACAAATGATCTTTTGCACTAATTAAATACTATGCAACAGAGCCTCTATTGCAACAACATCCTCCATTAATTTTTTGTAGCAATGTCTCAACGTCCTTTCTTGGAACACCATCCTCCATATTCTTGCGGTGGAAGGTTTGATTTCAGTTAATTAAATTGCAGATGTCGTCTCTTCACGCATGAGCTAATATTATTTTTTAACTCGAAGGGTGATGTTAGTGGGGTATCTTTTTTACTCATATTATATTTTAAAGTATGCTAGTGGGGTTCATATTATTGTGGTGATTTTTCCCTTCCATTCACTCGATTGTGACCACAACAGAAAGTGCGAATAGGATCTGCATAAAGAGCACTACCAAAAAGTGGAGCCAGCAGTCGGATCTGTCATAAGAGGTTACACTTTTGTTTATCGTTCCTTAAGTATGGAATATATATTTATAGAAAAAAATTAATGGTTTAATTTTTTACAACTGGAAGATTAAAGTTTGAATGCATTTGATGCATAAAAATTTATGGGGTTTATTAAAAGAAATAGAACCAACACCTCAAGACCTTAAATTATTATTTGATTGACTTAAAAGAAAGAGAAATATAATTCCATTATAGGTATCTCGCTGTCAGATTCACAACTTTATCTCATAGACTTGAGAAAATCTTCTGCACAAATATGAGAAGAGTTAAGCAAAACACTTGGGGAAAAGGATATGAACGCAAAATTCTCCTTGATATTACAATTATTGAAACTTAAGATGCATGAGGGGGTATCGTTTTCTACACATATAAATGAGTTAAAATATCTCATAAAGCAGTCGGGGGAAACTGGGGAAAAAATAGAAGATGAAGATGCTAAGGCTATTTTGCTAAACAATTTATCTTCTAATTATGATAACATTATTTTCACCTTAGGCTAATTTTCTTCTAAATCACTTATTGAAATGATAACAACTCTCTTAGCAGAAGAAAAGACCATGAAAACAGGTGATGCAAAGGGCAACTCAGAACCTAAGATGGCACTATTCTCCAGGGCCAAGGTCAATAAAAATAGGAACTCAATCAAATGTTTTTATTGCCAAAAACATGGACACCTCACATTTAATTGTAAAACTCATGCCAAAGATCCCTTAAATGGGAAATGAAAAGAATATGCTAACATAGCTACTTTTGAAGACTTTCCAAAAGACAACTTTGAGGGCTTCTCAGATTACGATAGTGATGATGAGTTCAATGTAGAACCTCTCAAACTCATTTAAGCTATGAGCGATGTATGTTTTATCTAAGTTATGTATATTTTTTGGTTTGTAAAAGGTGCAAAACCAATTATTGAACAATGTTGCATAATTCAAATAAGTGGTTCTTAGCGCTCAAAAACACTTGAACACATCAATAGTTTGATTTTGTTTATATTATTATGGTTTGTTTCTCTTGGCGCTCAAAAACTCATGAAAAATGGCTACAGGTTATAATATGAGATCCATGTGTCTAAAATAGGTCAAGTTGTTTGATCAAATTTTGAACACATTAAATATCCAAACCATCTTCCTAGCAATTGACGAATAATCGAAAGAAAAATATCCGACATATGGTGATTAGTCCATAGGATGGTTCATTACTTGACAACTCTTATCGCAAAAGCCCCGATGAGTTGAGTTATCAATATTGATGATCTTGCAAAGTTCATCAATGATGGTTAGAGGCAAGCATGTTTTAAATGGAGTTCAAGTGAAAGCTCGAGGAAGTGGTGATGAAGAAAGAGCAAAGTTTGCGAGATTCTGAGGTGGACATGAGTGTTGATGAAGACTAGTGAGACAAAGATCAGTTATGTTATTGTAATATGTGTTCTCTATATTGTAATTTGTGATTTATATAATAATGTAAGCGTTAAAGGGGGGATTTGGAAATAACGCTTACTATAGTAGGTAGATTTTGGGTTAGTTGGTTGAGTTGTTGAGATAATTTCTCGACAACTAATCTTTTTATTTGAAATCCATTAAATCTCACGGGCACCATAAATTTGTGATGTATTTGTGCTTTGTTGTGTAATAGATATATTTCTTGTGTGTGCATCTCTATTTTTTCTTTCTATATTTTATTATAGTTAACATTATATGTATAGTTAATATTAAAATAAATTAATTAATATTGATATTTAAATAGTTTATTTTAAATTTGTATTGATTTTTTTTTTTTTAGTTTAAAATTTATATGTTTTAAAAATATAAGATTTTTTAATTACTCATCTTTCTTTAAATTTAATATAAATTATATTATTCATATAAATATCTAAATATTTTATTTAGATTTTCGTTATACTAAATTGTAATATCAAGTAAATAAAACTCGGTGAACAATTAAAACTAACGAACTATATATTCATTATTATTTCTTATTACAGCAGACTTTCTAGTTAGCGATATCTGGCATCATACGAATTTTGGGTGACATGGATTCACATTGGGCTCTCTACATAAACACTTGAGGACGTCCTATCGTTTCAAAATATGCTTTCTTTCGGATATTTATCGTCACATAGACTCGCAGTAGGAGTTCTCGATGTTCATTTATTTCTTTAACGTAGGGTCGGAGCAGGGGTTCGCTTTTTATTTATTTATTTTTAAATGTATAGAGTTGTTTTAGTGTTGGGAATATAATTTGTTTTTTTATTTTTTAGTTTTAATTTGAAGGGATATGTTTGACATATTGCTATAATGTGTATAATGTGGGAGAGTACAAGGTGGGAGAGTAAGTGTTTTTGTTATGGAGATATTTTGATTTTTGTTAAATTATAAGTTATTAGTTTATTTATATCTCAATTTTGGTAAAGTAAAAAATTATTGATATATGCTTAGTGGTTGTTGGATATATTCTTGATATTATAATGACAATTAAAAGATTTCAAGTTACTTTAACATATTACCAATGCACTATAGTTAAGAAAAATAAATTATAATAATACACACATATATATATCAATTTCGACTAACAAAGAATTATTTACAACGAACGTTATATTCTAGATACCAGTATAGATCCATCTTGATTATGGATCTAGCAAAAGTTAAGGATCAAATCTTTTGAGTTGCAAACTTCTTTTATAGTGCAAAATTTGAAAAAAAAGATTGCATCTATTTCATCGCTCTTCCAGATAGTTGTTAAGATAGATCAATATTGAAGGAATTGTGTAAACTATACAACTTAAACTTATAAATCCAACAAATCTTTATTAAAATCAATTTTGAAGGATTGTGTAATCTATACAACTTAAACTTATAAATCCGACAAATATTTGTTAAATTTTAGACAAAATTGACTCGAAAAAAAAATGTAGAATAAGGAGAATACTTCAAACATTTTAACCATAATTTTTTTAAAATTTCTTTATATAATATATGCATAATTTTTTCTTTAAACCCATATATAATATATACATAATAATTGACATGGAAATATTTTATTTAACATATTGAAATATTTTATTTATGAACCTCATTATTCATTATAAATATATTTTTAAATACATATCAATATTATTTAATCTTATTATAAAATATTTTATTTATTACATACACCAAATTTATTATTATTATTATTTTGTAAATGTGATATATTAGTTTTATTGAATTTTTTTCGCTTTTAATTACTTTTTTTCTTTGTGCATTTAAATATTTTAGAATGGTTAGCATTGTTTTTTTTTTTAATTATAGATCTTCTTCACATTCAAAAGTGAAAGTATAAGATTTGTTTACACGTAATTAGCTATCTCTTTAACGTTAATATAAAATTACGTTATTTCACATAAATATCAAAATGTTTTATCTATGGCTGAGAATAAGAATAAAATATTTTTACCACATCTCCTTGCTACATTGTCAAATCAACAATGAACAAAGTGATACCAATGAGAGTGTGATTATTGAAGTTTTATAATGCTTTTAATTAAAATTAATCAAACATGTATATTCATTTTTATTTCTTATTATAACAAATATTATTTTTTATTTAAATAATATTTTATTTTTATTTTAAAAGGGACACATGTTAACCTAAGGTTGAGTATGGAAGTAATTGTATATCTTCCTCATACTAAATTGTAGAATGCACCTCTAGAAACAATTACAAAAACAAAATTTTATTTTTATTTACAATATGTGTGTGTGTGTGTGTTTTCCTAGAACATATATATATCTTAGGAAAAATAACTTATATTTCTATAAAAAAAAAAATATACATGGTGAAGATCTTGAAAAGTTTAATAAAAAAATTGATCTGTTTAAAAAGATGGAGCATAAATTTGTCTAATTTGAAAAAAAAAAGTACTATGTAATATATATGTGCATATATTCTATCATTTACTGAAATAAAACTAGAACTAAAATTCCATAATGGCAATCATATGGCCATCCACATACTCATAGATATAAAAAAAGTCCTAAAGGACATTGTAGCACTTCCTTAGACAACCAATCTTCCTCATATTGAATTCCACGTAGATGTGATAGCAAGAGAACCATTCCATGGAGCTCATTTCAAATTTAATAATCTATAAAATATGTTCTAGAGAAGGAGCGTCAGTACCAACATGGCCACATACCTAATCCACCACCAATTTTGAATCACCAAAAGCCTGTAGCCTTTTGCTATTCTTAATGTTTGCCACATTTATTAGGCTCCAAAACGCTGTAAACTCCGCATTGTTGTTAGACCCCCTACCTAGTGAATATCTTATATGTAAGAAATGGTGTTTGTTTGTAAGTAGGACTGTTCTAACCCCATAAATAAGGGGATGACCATGGAACGCACCATCAAAAAAGCCCCATAGGGTTTCTAATTTAATGGTAGGACTAATGGAGCATTAGAGAACTTTTGAGGTCTAAAATGGGCTGCCTAAGAAAAATGTACAACCAAAATAAAATTTATAAGAACCAGTAGGATTCAAGATGATGATGTCAACCATGGGGATGATTCACCATTTTTGGGGTAAAAAGGTAAAAAGATTAAAAATAATAAAATAATAAAATAATAAAACTTCTTTTTCAACTTGTATTTTCAACTTATCTCCCTAAGATTTTACTCAAATTTTGAGTGAGAGTACTCATTGGATGAAAAATTTAATTCCTCATTCAATCATTACTCATGTTGCATACTTTTGATGGACCCTGCTACACAAAAAATGAGAAATACATGGAAAAACGTTATTGCAATCACATTTTTCATATATTTCTCATTTTTCATGTAGCAAGGTCCATCAAAAGTATGTAGCATGGGTACTCCTTGGATGAAGAATCAAATTTTTCATCCAATGAGTGTTCCCACTTAAAATTTGAGTAAACCCATAGGTAGATAAGTTGAAAATACGAGTTGAAAAAGTAGTTTTTTCTTTTTTACCTCTAAAATTTGATGATGTAATCAAACTTTATTTTATTATTTCCACTATTATTTTATAATTTCCTTAGGAGGCCCATTTTATACCTTAAAATTCCCCTAATGACTCTTAAAATTTTTCTTTTTGTTTCAAGTTTGTAAGCTTTACATGTGGATTCTATAATCTATGAAACCACCTCAGCTAGAATAATTTTTTCATGGAAGATGGTTGAGTTTCTAGCCCACCAAATCGAATGCACAGAAGAATCAAGGAAAACAATATATCCATAGCCTAATCAAGAACATAGTCACATAGAGAGAGTTTGTCCCAAGAGCCAACTATAGGAGAAAAGTTTTTTTACTAGAGTCCATAGGTAGACAAAAAAGGACAATAGAGAAATAAATGGTTGATGGATTCCTCCTCTGATTTGCAAAGGGGGTACATACTAGGGTTTATCCAACCAATATTTTGCCCACTATCCCAAGTAAGAAATTTGTTATTAAGGGCAAGCCATAAGGCTAACTTACATTTTAAAGGACCTTGATGTTTTGAAATAAATAACCACTACCAACAAATTTCCCCATTGAAAGAAGAATCAACCTGTGCTCGGTATCCTATGTTGGATGTGAAAGCTCTAAAAATCATATTTTTTGACCAAATCAAGCAATCCTCAACTTCCTCAAATATACTAATCATTGTCAAAACAAGAAAACAAACAAATATGTGCCATTTATGGGCTTCCGCTTTTACAAGGCCTAAGTCAAGGGCTAATTTCCAACCCATATGCCCCATTCCTAAGATTGTTGAGACCTCACATATTCCAAACAATAAACTTTGGCCTCATGAAAAGATGCAGTGGTATTTTATGACAATTTATAATTTTCTCCTGCACCGATCCACAAATTACCAACTTTGGCATTTCTCTTGTTCCCAATATACCATGCAAGCCATTCACTGATAATAGGAAGGGAATTTTCTAATGCCTTCCATAATATAGAAGAATTTGTGATAAACTTCAAAGGATACCTAATCTAAGAAATTTCTTTGCCTCCAAAGTATTTATTCTTCATTTTTCTACCCCAAAGAGATTTGTTGTTTAAGAGTCACCATGAGCTTTTTGCAGAAAGTGATTGGTTGAATAACATTATATTTTCAGGCCCAATCCTCTTAAGAGTTTGGGATTTGCTATCAAAGTCCACTTTTCCACTAGGATTCCCTTCGATGATCTATTGTCAACCCACAAAAATATGAAGTTGTTCTTTCAGATTCTCTGTAGGATGCTTTTGGGGATAGCCTCTATTGATGCCGAGTAAAAAGGAATGATATCAGGGATTAATTTAACCAAAACTAGGCAACCTCCTCTCAAAAGGAGTCCATTAACCCAAACAAAGATCCTAGCTTCAACCTTTTTTATTATCCAAAGCCAATTTTCCCCCATGCATGAATTTGACTAAAGATAAAAACCAAAATATTTATGACCTTTATGCAAGTCCATATATTGAAAGGAAAAAAGCTAAGAGGAAAAGTTTTTCATGTGACCAAGTAAATTATTGGAAGAGAAAGAGGATTTTCTTTCATTTATTAGCATTCATGTTACTAATTCAAAGTGAATGAGAATTATTTTTATGAATAAAATATTTGAATAGGTTCTAGCAAGCAAGATAAGGATATCATCAATGAAGAGGAGATGTGATATAGTCACTTGGTTAGAGATATGGATTCCTTTTATCTCCCTAGAGGATATAGCCTCATGAATCAACTTCCTTAGAGATTCTCCCATGTTTAAGAAGAGAAGAGGAAACATAGGACATCTTTGTTTGACACCCCCTATGGCCTTGAAAAAATTGGAAGGGAGCCCATTAATAAGAACTGTAAAATTCACCAGTGATATACATCCCATGATCCAATTCATTTTCTTAAGACTCATGCCTAGATATGTTAGGAAAAGTTTAATAAAAATCTAACTAACCATATCATAGGATTTTAATAGGTCAATATTCATCACCAATGTTAGAATATTATGATATTTTACAAAGTGAAGAGATCCTGAGCTTGAGCGATAGCATCATGTATTTGTCTATTTTTCAAAAACCCAAGTTTCTCCTAAGAGATGATACCACTAAGGATAGGCTTTAATATCATCGAGATAATTTTCGTCATAAATAACATTATAGCACAAGATAGGGCAAACATCATCAAATGAGAGAGCATCCTACATTTTTGGAATAAGGCAAATGAATGTTTAATTTAATTTAACCATGCATTCATGCCATACGCTGAGATTCTCTAACCACCTTGAGAATGTCTTCCTTCAAAAGGTCATAAAATCCCAAGAAAAAATCAATAGTAAAACCGTCAAGGCATCGGCTCTTCTACTTTTTCATGATAGATAGAGCCCCCAATAACTCTTATTCAGATACTTTTTCCTCCAGCCTCTCATTCATATCTTTTGATATTGTCCAAGGAAACAAATTGAGGGTATTAAGAATGCCAAGGATTGGACACCCCCAAGGTTCTAAGAATAAAGACTTAAAATGGTGAACTCCTATTTCCACTATATCTTTGAAGGAATTAATTAAATTCTTACAACCGAATTGAATTAATATTTTTCTTGTAGTTCACATACTAATGGAAGACTTTTGTATTGTTGGCCCCTTTTATTCAATAATAATGAAATGTATCTAAAAATATGTTAAAATAAATGCTTTAATTGGACAATGTATTCTATAAATAAAATATCTCAACATTCTTGTTAACGAAACTATTTCAATTTTAAAAAATTACATATGGTTTAAAATAATAATAATAATAATGGGAGTTGAGGGAGCGGTGTGGGGAGGTTAACCCTAGTTGCCTTGACCCTATTTCATGCCTCCCTTCACCATTTTTCCACAACATTTGTCCCTAATGACATTGATTCTTTAGTTCATGGTGCTCATCTGTGGTGTGTTGGGTGTGATTTTTCGATGGGTTTTGTGGTTTGATCCAGGGCTTCTGCTCGGGGTCTTCATCCGTGCCTTCATCTGTGGCCCTTTATGGGAAGGGTTGAGGGAGCATTGAGTTGGGTGTCCCCTTACCGCTTAGCCCATGGTTATGTGCCTCTTATTTTTATTGCTAGGGTTTTGTTGTCATCTTCTTCTCGAGGATTTTTGTTGATAGGTTTTGGTGGATCTTTTGCAAGCTACGTGTGTTGTGGCCTTTCATCTAGTCCAAGTTACATTTTGGGTGTGTCATGGCTCTTCCTTCCATTTCTTTATTTGTCTTTTGCAAAGGACTTCTTTATCTTTGGCTGTTGGGTAGTTGCCAAGGGTTTTTTATGGGATTTGATGCCCTTTTCTTTTTGCTTTTTTTGTGGCCTAGTTATGGGCTTTTCTCTTGAAGCTTGCAGGATGGCTTGTGCCCCATATTAGATTTTTTTGAGATTTCATTTAGCTAGGGTTTTAGAGCTATTGTTAGAATTTTTTGTGGCGAGGGTTTCTTACCTGGTACTTGTATTTCTCTGATTAGTTGTGAAACATTAATTGCTCGAATGTGTTTCAACATGTGCAAAATGTAACTTTTTTCTTCGCTTGAATGAATAAAATTATGCATTTATTTTCTCAGGAAACTAATAATAATAATAATATCTTGTATATTACATAAAGCAATTGAAACCATTATTTTACATTTTGGCCCTTCTTTTGTGGGTTAATCTTGCTTTTAAGGGGTTGAATCCAATTATGTATTCACAAATGAATTTGCATTGTATATATATATATATATATATATATTATATATATATATATATATATATATATATATATATATATATATATGAGAAATGAACCCTTTTAGCCTTGCTATATCCATGGTTAATATGAATCTATTACTAGTTTATATAGAAATCAACTTGAACTTGATGTGATGTGAAAAAAACTAAACAAACAAACTTGAACTTGATATAATTCAATAAATTAATAATTAAATTATTTTAAATATGGAATTATTTGAATAATAAATATATAACTGAAAATTAACAAAGATTAAAAAGAATTCATATATTATATATATATATAATATATATATAACAAAACACATAATAAGTATATGAACATCATATTTCACTTTAAAATCCCTCATGGAAAAATAAGCTATAAATAATAAATTTATGTTTCGTAGTTTTCATACTTTTAAATAAACCCATAATACATTGATGGGCAAGATCATGAATTATATACACTATTAACCCATAAATACACAATGATAAGTTGACTTTATGACCAAGTCAAGTTTCTTTGAATTACCATGGTCTCCATAACTTTGTTGAAGTCCATATTAAAAAGTTCATTAATTATTGTATCCTTCTGTTTTATAGCATATTTTTCTCATACATGGTCTATCAAATTGAGATTTCACATCCCCTTTTCAAGCTAACATACAAATACACCTTCTACCATTAGTACCTATTCGAGTGATCTATTTCATAGTTCGATCATACATAACTCCACTGCACTATAACATATATCCCTAAATAACAAATATTATAACAAATTAGCCATAAATTAGCATATGAATATACCTATCACCTTCATACCTATTTAAATAGTCCATTTCACAACTTAAAACAAGTGTCACGGGACAATGTAGTCCCTGCTGCTAAACTTCAGAAATTATGTTTTGAGAAAATTTTCATAAACAATTATAACCTACATTGCTCAATATTAAATTAATAGTGATCAATAGACAAATCGAATCATATAGTCTTGTTTTAGAAAGAACTAAACAATTGATATGTGAAGTGGATAAATTGATTGATTACTTAGACACAAGGACTTGCATAAATTTGAGCATTAGTTAGTGTAGGTTTTTTGTTTTTGAAATATGTAGTTTTAAGGATTAAAAAAAATTTGGCTTGTTGAAATTATTTCATTGGTAAAGTAGTGTTTTAGGTTCCTCTACCAATAGGAGTCGTAATTTGGAATGACTAAGGTTAAGCCTTGTAATATTGTAGATACCTTTGCTTTCTGCAAATGTTTTCCATATTAAAAAATTAAAAAATGTAAAGAGGGTATGTCCTAAAAGAAAAATCAAATGACAAAAAGAATGAGAAAAGGTCAAAAGATGAAAATATTTGAACCCCAAAAAACAAAAAGAGACCATGAAAGTGAGCACGTCTAAATGCCACTACTATTTACCTTTATGCATAATAATGATTGTGTGCAACTTGTTATTCATGCCACAATCCATGGTAATCAAACTGTTTAATCTTGATTATATTATGCTTTGAATTTTATGTTTATAGTTAGAGAATAAAATCTGACCAAACAGTTTAATCTTAGCAAATCATTAGATAGTTAGAGAAAATAAAAGGAGCTCATAAGCTTAATCTAAGCCCTTGGATGATATAAGGTTAGAAATAGTTAATTGTTTTATTAAAGAGAAGATAGAATAAGGGTTTGCTAGCCTAAATGCACCCAAATAAATGAAGAAAAAATGTTGGGGTAAGGAATGGGTAAGTAGAAAAAAGGTTGTTGAACTACAAAGATGATTGGATCAAAACACATGCACCATGCTTAGATACATATTTCAACATGTATGATCAATTATGAAGGAAAAAGAAAATGTTTGCAAGTTAATGTGATTAACTCCCCATCATTCATATTTCATGTTTACTTACTAATTTTGTATCCACAATTATGCTTTAGTACTTTAAATCCTAAAATTCAAAGAGGCTCAAAGCATTTCTATGACTTTTGGAGGGACCGGACCCTCAACTTAATGACTTATGACACAAGTGCTAGAATCCCCTTCATAAAAAACATACCCCCTTCATTTCTCTAGTAAAACCCCTTTTCCTATGGTTAAATTCATTTGCCTAGGGAAAGTAAAAACCACCATGTAAATTCTATTTCATTCTAAAACCCACAAAGAGTACTTTATCCTAAGTACCAAATGCATGAAATAAAATGTACATATTTTACATTTAGGCTTAAGGAATAGTCACTCCGTTCATTTCATATTAATTTCTAATTTTATTATATAATCCCTCATAATTACTTTTTTCCCGTATATTAATTAAACCCCTAAAATATATATCCCAACCCTTATTTTTAATAGAAACTATATAAATTACCCATATCCCGATACAACCTTACTTAATTTGCCTAATCTCAGTCTGAGAATTCTTAATTGCTCTCTCACCCCAGTCAAGACCATTTCGCCCATCTGGCCCAAAGACCTGCACTATACTCTACTAGCTTTCCCTTTGAACACTCCCTTTAGTGAGTTAATTCTAGTTTTGCTACCCTTCCGCTAACTCCATAGCCCAACGGATAAAGACATCATTCTATCCATCTATTTTAAGAATGCCACCATCCAATATACAATACTAATCAAAAACCCCCCTGAACATTCAGAACTAGCCTGAAATCCCAACAAACAAAGCTAAATCATATAGAGAGAGCCCTCTCTAAGCCATAGGTTGGCTAGAGCCTATGCTTAAAAGTTGGTTTGTAGTTAACTCGGTCATTTTCTTTCTTCTAATAACTTCTAGAGAAAATTCTGAGTGATAACATAGTGGTGAATCCACTGGGGACATCGAATCCTCAATCCTAATAAATCTTTAAGAAAATTCTAAATCTTCATTCTAAGCCTCTTAAATTCATTTGTTAGAAGTTATCTTAAAAAATCTCACAAAAATAATTAAAAAGTTTGAGATTCTAGCTTCCAGGTAGATTCATTTTACTAGGGCTAATCCAGACCCAAACCCTACCCCAGTAGTTGATAATCCTAACCTAATTTTCAAGAAAATCCAAAAAAGAAGAAAGTTCAGTTATCCAGATACCATTAGTTAAAGCTAATTCATGTCCTGATGAGTGGTTATTTTTAGAAGAACTTCCCCTTTATGTGCCATTTGAACAGTCATTATTTAGAACAAAATCCGAAAATGCATTCAGTGAAACTGTTATAGATCATGATTTTATTGCAGACCTTGAAGTTCAACAGGCCAACAAATCCATTGATGAATACATTCTTAAATCTCCACAATCATTCATCAATACTGCCACAGCCTCTGAGCTTTCTGAACAATTGTCCATTACCTCGATTTCACCATTGTTCCCTTCAAATTCATCAACAATACCTTCTGAAGTCCATTATTCACCACCATTTATACCTACACTCCCTCACCAACCTATCATCACCCATTCATCACCTACTAGTCCTGGTTCTTCATCCATTCTTCATCCACATCTTAACCCCTCCCAGCTTACAACCATGGAAAATAGATATGCTCCTCTTGTTTTACCTGCCCAACTTGGTGCTATGCTAGCAGACTACCAAAGTAAAATTGTTCAATTTGATGGCACAGGACATTATACGGCTCACCAACATGTCAACAAGATAATAGATTACTTTGAGTTGCACGAGATTGACACATATAATGTTCAAATGAGACTCTTTGCCCAGACTTTAGCTAGTGATGTTAGGAAATGGTTTAGAGCATTTCTTGCTAATAGTATTAATAGTTTAGATGCGCTTCACCAGCAATTTTTGAACAAATGGGAAAAAAAAAAATAATCCCCTACAAATCCTTTCAGAATATGAGAATATTAGAAGAGGACCTAATGAAACTGTTCAAGATTACTGCACTAGATTCAATAGTATATATAACGCCATCCCAGTTAATCTTAGACCCCCACCTGACTTAGCATTAATAAAGTTCCCTGATGGTTTTGACACAGATATGGCATACCAACTTAGGGAAAGAAACCCCCTAACATTAGAAGAAATGAAAAGTGTAGTTGTTAGTGTTGAAGCTAATTTGTTTGCTAAAAGAGGTAGTGTCAGAAATGAAAAAAGAGAAACTGCTAAGGATGAAACTTCACCATCTAACATTAAAATATATAGTTTAGCCAAAAGTATGGAAATACTTATGGATAGAATAGAGAACATATATAGGAAACCCCAATGGGATAACCAACAAGCACCTCCAGTTAGAAACCTGAATTTTAGAAAAAACCAAAATCAAAACATTGGGAAAAATGGATCGGATCAGAACATTAGGCCTCCTTTTCTAGAAAATTATGTAGACACATCCCATCCTGAAGATCCAGAACAAGATACACAAACTAACCTAATGGGAATAAATGATGAAGACACTGTTTTTCTAAAACAAGATGACCAAGAACTGCATATACTGCAACAATTAAAAATACAGTCTGGAGAATCATTTGATTACAAACAAGGATATAATTCTGTCATCTTTTAAGTACATAAATAGTATAATCTAATAAGCAAAAAGAATGCAGATGTCCTTGACCAAACCAAGAAAACAGTGCAAAGTCAACCCAAGAAAATAAAAGAAGCCCCTGTTTTAAAAATCCTCCAAATTCTCCCTAAGCAAAACCCAAATCCTTCTGGCCCCACAATTGTAGATATAACCTCTGATCAACCTTTTGTTGATCCACCATCCACTTCAATTCCACCTAAGCAACCAGTGGACAAAGCTCAAAACATCAGATGTAAAAATTCAAAACCTTCAAACAAAAAAAGTCTCTTTGCGATTCAATTTGGGAGTAGAGATAGCAAAGCTAAAGATTTCAATTTCTCTAACAAAACTAATCAAGAATGAAACTTACAAATCACAGATAAACCAAACCTTAAACATTGCTGAAAATGAAGATTCTGTCAACTTGTTTGATGACCAACCAGAACTCATATTTGGTCCAGATGTTAATGGAAAACCATTAGAATGAGGAGTTCCACCTTTTTACATTAACCTTAGTATCCATGACAAAATTCTACACAATGCAATGTTGGATTTTGGGGCCTCTCACAACTTAAATGCCAAATCAGTGATGGAGAAATTAAACCTAGACATTACAAGGCCTTACAAAGACTTATTCTCATTTGACTCCAGTCAGGTATAGTGTCTAGGATTGATTAAAGACCTGTGTGTCACCTTAGTCCAATATCCTACCAAAAGCATCCTTATGGATATTGTAGTTTCTGACATCCCGCCAAAGTATGGCATGCTGTTATCTAGATCATGGGGAGCCAAAATTCAGGGAGCCTTACAACTAGATATGTCATATGTAACAATCGCTGTTTTTGGACAACCTAAGAAACTATACCGAGAAATCTTAATGAATATACGGTAAGTAGCCACGATTGGCCTCAAAACTTTCCCATCTACTCCATTACTTAGATATCGATTCTTTTATCCTGTATAATGCTGATCAAACACAAGAAATGTTTTTGAGTACTAATACAGAACCAAAAGAAATTGCAGTTTCTACACAAAATGAAACTATCCAAATTACAAAACTTTTCAATGAACAAGATGGTCAAATCACTGTAAATGATGAAAAGTCTATTGCACCAAATAGTGAAAATTATTAGCATGAGATATTATGGCATTTAGAATTTGATGGATTAGTCAATAAGTTAGGAGCAGGAGTAGGAGTGTGGATATATAATTTGGAAAATAATCACTCAGAAGGCCATGCATATAGATTGAATTTTAAATGTACCAATAATATGTCCGAGTATGAAGCATTAATTTTAGGTCTTAAGTTAGTTAGGAGTGTAGGAGCTAAAAGAGTTTCTGTCATGGGAGATTCTAAACTAATTATAAAATATGTTGATGTTGTATATATGACAAAGGACCCTAGGTTAAGTTGTTATAGTGGAACTATTGTAGAAATACTTAACACTTTCCTAGAAACAAAGCTTGCAGTAACCCCTCGAAAACACAATATTCAAGCTTATAGTTTAGCAATTTTTTCCAGCACCTGCAAATTACCCTTCTAACCTAACCATCAGTACACTGCTAAAGTTAGGCATAGACCTGCAATTCCATATAATTTGAAGAATTGGCAAATATTTTCTAATGACAAACAGTGAAATAACTTTTTACTTTTGGAAGAAGAGTTTGTAAATAACAATATAGATATTGATACATCCATAGATCCTGACACTAAGGATGAAATAGAAATAAATGAGATAGAAGGTGGTGAACTAGATAGAGTCAACCCAACTAAATTTACTAAATCAGATGTAGATAACTTAAAGAAAATTGAGATTAATGAAATAAGCAGTGAAGAAATCGAAATAATTAATTTCAAGGATAACTTCTCACCAAAGGGGTTAACCCCTTTGGAGGATTTATTTGATCAAAATGATATTCCTAAGAAACCTAAAATGGAACCATTAAGGTATGATATAGAGGAATGTAATATAGGCACCAATGAAAATCCTAAACTGATCAAACTTTCAAAATCATTACCTCCAATTGAAAAAGTAAAATACATTGAGTTGTTGAAAGAATTTCAGGATGTCTTTGCTTGGAGTTATGAGGACCTCAAATCCTATGACACCAACATCATCCAGCACACAATTCCTATTAAATAAAATCGAAATCCTTTCAAACAAAAACTTAGAAGGATCAATCATGTCCTATTACAAGCAATTGAAAAAGAAATTCAGAGGATGTATGATGCCAAAATAATTGCACCAGCCAAATTTTCTGATTGGGTCTCGAACTTGGTGCCAACTAGAAAGAAAACTGGTGAGATCAGACTCTGTGTGGATCTCAAAAACCTCAACAAAGTATCACTAAAAGACAATTACCCTCTACCCAAAAATGGACCACATTTTATAGAGGGTAGTTGGATCAACCAGAATCTCATTGTTGGATGGGTTTTCTGGTTACAATCAAATCGTGGTTCATCTAGATGACCAACTCAAAACTGCCTTTACTACTCCTTGGGGCACATTTATGTATGTGAAAATGCCTTTTGGGCTAATGAATGTAGGAGCCACTTTCCAGAGGGCTATGGATATAGCCTTTGTAAAATAAATTCATGATTTCCTTGTGATATACCTAGATGATATTATCGTATTTTCAAAATCTGACAATCAACATTTGGATCATCTAAGACAAGTTTTTATTAAATGTAGGAAATTTGGAATCTCCTTAAACCCCAAAAAGTCTTAGTTTGGGTTAGAATAAGGAAAGTTGTTAGGTCACATAATTTCAAAGGATGGTAGAAGAATAGACCTTGCGAGAATAAAAGCCATCTTGCAAATACAACACCCTAGGAACATTAGAGAGCTACAAGCTTTTTTAGGAAAAATTAATTTTCTTAGAAGATTTATATCTAATATGGTAGAATTAATTAGATCACTAAACAACATGCTGAAAAAATATTCCACCATAAAATGGATTGTTGAGGCTAAAAAATCATTTGAAGATATTAAAATGGCCTTAACTAAAACACCTGTGTTAATCAATCTTAAATTTGATAGAGATTTCATCTTGTTTTCCTTCGCTTCTGAGCACACAATAGTTGCAGTTCTATTGCATAAAAATGATCAGGGCTATGAACAACCCATTGCTTTCATTAGCAAAGCCCTGAGAGATGCCCCCTTGAAATACAATATAATGGAAAAACAAGCATTGGCTTTAGTCAAAACCATTAAGTACTTTAGGGTATACATCTTATATTCTCATAGAATAGCCTACGTTCCAAATTCAATAGTCAAAGACATCATGACTCAGGATGGTCCTGATGGAAAGAGGGGAAAGTGGATTGCTATTATTTTAGAGTATGATATAGAAATCAAACCTACTAAGTTAATTAAGGGCCAAGGTTTAGCCAAGCTCATGGCTGAATTGAACTATCATGCCTTGGATATAAACTTTATTGCAAAAATAGATAATGAAGAGGAGATGGCAACTCCACTAATCAACCAGGTCTATTGAATCACCTTGGTATGCTGATATTATTTATGTTTTACTGAACTTACAAGCTCCTCCTAAATTATCTAGGACTAAAAGCAAGTTTTTGAAGATGAAATCCTTGAAATTTTGTATATTAGACAATGCTCTATTTTGGAGAGATCATGAATGTATTCTTCTTAATTGCTTATTAAAAGATGAATTTGACAAAGTTTGGCAAGAGTTTCATGCAAGTGACTGTGGAGGACACCTTTACTGGAAGACCACTGCAGATAAAATCCATAGAGCTAGTTTCTATTGGCCTACCTTGTTTGCTGATGTCAAAAAATATGTGACCTCCTGTCACAAATTTCAAATTTTTTAGGGGAAGAAAAATCTTTTACCTTTACCCCTCAAGCCAATCTCTGCTAAAATACCTTTTCAACAATGGGGTTTAGACTTCATTGGTGAAATTCACCCATCCTCCTCTGCCCAACACAAATGGATCCTCACAGCCACAAACTACTTCACAAAATGGATAGAGGCCATATCTTCAAGGAAAGCCATAGACACTGTTATCATAACCTTCCTTGAAACCAATATTCTATCAAGATTTGGATGTCCAACTAAGCTCATTACTGATAATGCAGCAGCCTTTAAATACAAAAGAATGATAGATTTCTGCAATAAGTATCATATCACCTTGGGCCATTCTACAACCTATTACCCTCAAGGAAATGGAATGGTAGAATCCTCAAACAAAATCCTGGTAAACATCACCAAGAAGTTACTAGAGGACAATAAGAAAACTTGGAATAAAAAGCTAGTCGATACCTTATGGGAAGATAGATTGACTACTAAGAAATCAATTGGTACTTCTCCCTATCAACTAGTTTATGGGATCGAAGTTGTCTTTCCATCCTCTTTGGGAGTACCAGTAATGAAGATACTTCAAGAATTGCAGGTTGAACCAAATAGTATCCAAAGAAGAATAAATCGAACTATTCATCTACAACAAACCAGAGAAGAGGTCTATATCAGGTCTTAAGTTGTGCAGGAAGGGTTAAAAAGATTTTTGATAAGAGAACTGAGGTTGAAGATTTCTACCTTGGAGACAAGGTGCTCAAGTGGGATTCAAGGAGAGAAGACAAAGGTAAACATGGGAAATTTGATTTCCTATGGAAAAGTCCCTATGTCATTTATGCTTACAGAGGAAATAATGCTTTCCTCCTGAAAGAAATTGATGGTACAGATGCAGAAGGTGGGCCAGTGAATGGTCGAATGCTAAAACACTACTTTGAACCTAGTTATTAATTTTCATTTCCCATTTGTATATATTCTATTTTCAAAAGTCTAGTTTGGATTGGATGGTGATTTTTGAAGTTGAAGCCCGAAGAGAAGGCCCTAAGCTTTGAAATATTTACTGTCATAAGTATCAATAATGCAGATTCATAGAGGAACACTTTGCAAGTAACATCAACAACAATTCAAAGGCCACTGATCTTTAAAGTTCTTGACATTTCACTAGAAAATGCCATCCCCAAGTGGAGCCACTGTTAGGTTCCTATATCAATAGGAGTCATAATTTGGAATGATTAAGGTTAAGCCTTGTAATATTGTAGATACCTTTGCTTTCTACAAATGTTTCCATATTAAAAAAATAAAAAATGTAAAGAGGGTATGTCCTAAAAGAAAAATCAAAAGACAAAAAGAATGAGAAAATGTCAAAAAATGAAAATATAAGCACCCAAAAAATGAAAAGAGACCATGAAAGTGAGCAAGTCTAAATGCTATTACTATTTAATTTTATCCATAATAATGATTATTTGCAGCTTTTTATTCATGCTACAATCCATGGTAATCAAACTGTTTAATCTTGATTATATCATGCTTTGAATTTTATGTTTATAGTTAGAGAATAAAATCTGACCAAACAGTTTAATCTTAGCAGATCATTAGATATGTAGAGAAAATAAAAGGAGCTCATAAGCTTAATCTGAGCCCTTGGATGATATAAAGTTAGAAATAGTTAATTGTTTTATTAAAGAAAAGATAGAATAAGGGTTTGCTAGCCTAAATGCACCCAAATAAATGAAGAAAAAATATTAGGGTAAGGAATGGGTAAGTAGAAGAAAGGTTGTTGAACCACAAAGATGATTGGATCAAAACATATGCACCGTGCTTAGATACATATTTCAACATGTATGATCAATTATGAAGGAAAAAGCAAAGGTTTGCAAGTTAATGTGATTGACTCCCCCTCATTCATATTTCCCCATTACTTACTAATTTCCTATCCACAATTATGTTCTAGCACTTTAAATCCTAAAAGTCAAAGAGGCTCAAAGCATTTCTATGACTTTTGGAGGGACTGAACCCTGGGCTTAATGACTTATGGACACAAATGCTAGAAACCCCTTCATAAAAAACATAGCCCTTTCATTTCCCTAGTAAAACCCCTTTTCCTATGGTTAAATTCATTTGCCTAGGGAAAGTAAAAACCACCATGTATATTCTATTTCATTCCAAAACCCACAAAGAGTACTTTATCCTAAGTATCAAATGCATGAAATGAAATGCACATATTTTACATTTAGGCTTAAGGAATAGTCACTCTGCTCATTTCATATTAATTTCTAATTTTATTATATAAATCCCTCATAATTACCTTTTTCCCGTATATTAATTAAACCCCTAAAATAGATATCCAAATCCTTAGTTTTAATAAAAACTATATAAATTACCCATATCCCGATACAACCTTACCTAATTTGCCTAATCCCAGTCCGAGAATTCTTAATTGCTCTCTCACCTTGGTCAAGATCATTTCACCGATCTTGCCGAAAGACCTACACTGTACTCTGCTAGCTTGCCCTTTGAACACTCCCTTTAGTGATTTAATTTCAGTTCTGCTGCCCTTCTGTTGACTCCATAGCCCAATGGTCTAAAGACACCATTCTATCCATCTATTTTGAGGATTCCACCATCCAATCTTTAATACAAATAAAACCCCCCCCTGAACATTCAGAACTAGCCTGAAATTCCAGCAAACAAAGCTAAATCATATAGAGAGAGCCCTCTCTAAGCCATAGGTTGGCTAGAGCCTATGCTTAAAAGTTGGTTTGTGGTTACCTCGGTCATTTTCTTTCTTCTGATAACTTCTAGAGAAAATTTTGAGTGATAACATAGTGAATTGGAAATATAAAAATATGTATGACAGCCTAATAATAAATGCAACTATTGTGATGAACTTGGAAATAAGTCAAGAGAGTTCACAACATAGGTTATCTTCGACTTGAGACGTTCTATGAGAAATTCTGCAACAAATCCAACTACAAATTGTTATTCATTTTACTTTGTATAATATCAAGGAAATTAAGTAAAGTCCACTTTTTTGAAATAATTGGCAAAAATTATCTTCTTGGAGAGCTAATGAAAACCTCTTTCCGAGTTGAGAGATTGTAGATATGCTATCCATTTTTTTAATATATTAAAAAAACCTTGTTTGATAAAACCCTTCACTAGTCAAGTAGTAAACAGGGAGAATGCAACCACTATGAAAAACATGGGAATGAGTCAAGAGAACTCATAACATAGGTTATTCTTGGTCTTCATATACCACAAGAAAAGCTACAACAAATCCAAACACAAGCAATTATTCATTTTTTATCCATATAATATCAAGAAAACTAGGTAGAATCCACTTTTGCAATTGTAATAAAGAGGGTTCTTAATATAAAATATTTTCATTCATTTGCTCACTACATGTCTTTCTCATTCTTGGATTTATTTCATGCTCATAACATTCCATTACATTCACAACTAAAGACATGCTAAACATAATAACTGCAACCTAAAGAGGTGTGTATCACTCTGGTAGGAAACTATAATTGTAAGGATCCTTTCATTGAGTCGACAACAAATTAATAAACCAAGTAGGCATTTTAACAAATTCCAGACGAAGATTAAATACCCATGCTTTTAAAGGGGAGACCTAAGAAGCATTGGATGCGAGGAACCGAGTCTATGAAAATCACCCAAATGTTTTAAGTGGTGTGCTTTTACATCCCTGCTATTCGTAAAAAGTTATATATTTGAAGATGTGTGAAGTAAAATATGACCAGAATTAGAGATAGAGAATATATATTTAAATTATATAACTAACCAACTTAATCATGGATTGAAAAATCAATCTTTGTACTTGCATTTCAAGCCTTTTGGTTCATAGTTTGAATATTGGACATGGCTCCATGACACATTGGTGGAAACTTGAATGACCTAGCATGGAGAACAAGAAGCCTAAAATTATTGCAGTAGGTATAATGCATAGATCAAAGAATATTAATTGTGATCAAATTACGATGAATATTATTGTTCTAATCTACTTTCACCATTACCATAGTCCCCTGGGATGAAAACAATTTATAATTTTAGAAGTTTTTCCAAGAAGGAAATATATTAAAAATAATTAGCAACACCATTCGAAAATAAATTCAAACATTTACCTAATTACAAGCACTTACAGCTGGAAGCTACCAAGAAACCTTCTCTGTTATTTATGGAAGAAGCATCATGTTGATAATCTGGAGAACCATCATGTCGATAATTTGGAGAATGAAAAATATAAGGAATGTATACAAAAGCATGTGGTTGTTAATCTTAAATATATGTTTAGTTGAATGTCCGTCCAGATAAAGATGAGACGTCGTTTCTACAGTTAAAAAAATCCAGATAAAGATTAGTAGAAGCTTTGTGCATTTGCATAAGCCGGAGATATTATGCGTCATCATATCAGAAAATCATCACAGTTTTAAGTGACATATTCAATAATCTACCTGACTAATTTATTTATATAAATTTCCACTTAAACAACTTTCGAGATGTTGAACTTTACATCACCTAATCCATTATTATGTTTAATTAAATAATTAAATGAAAAATAATGATCACATAAATCGAACCATATAAAATATAGAATTTAAAGTTCTATATGTAACAAGACGGGCTGCGGGGCAGCTAGTCCCTGCCCCAGCCCATCAGCAAGATCATCTGAACCTTCGTCTGCGCCTGTGAAAATGCAATGAAAGATTCTAATAATGGAGATGTTGTCCTGTGAGGTAGAAATTCGCCCATTTGAAAATGCAATGAAACTGGCAATTACTCTTATTACGAGATACCAAATCATCATAAACATGAAAATAACACAGATGAAGCCAACGAAGTGCACGAAGTGCACGAATCCATTACGAGATACCAAATCATCATAAACATGAAAATAACACAGATGAAGCCAACGAAGTGCACGAGAGTACTTGAATTTCCATTTCTTTTCTGTGAGGTAGAAAAACATTGGCCTAAAAGTAGATTGCGCCGATATGCATACAGTATTACTCTTCAATTGTATATTCTTATTATCAGTTTTCCATCAACTCTACATGATATATTACATCCAATGTCTGCACCGACGATGACTAGCGAAAGCAAATATAGTTTTTTTATTTATATGAGTATAAATAATTATAGAGGGACTTATATTTCGTCATGTACTCAATGGAATTCCTGAATAATTTTTTGTCATTGTCATCGATAGAATAAAATATATAAGTACTGACTATATGTTTTGGATATCAAATTATTTATTTCTTGATACATTGAAAACCTGAATTACTGCGAACGTAGTAATCAGATTAGACAGTGAATGACAAGGACATCCTGCTGGGTTGGAAATACAACTAACTTTAATTTGTCTGAATGTGATTATCAAAATTGTCAGGCTAGATGGCAAGTGAGATAGCGACTAAGAAGGGCTTCCGGATAGATTGGAGCGACAGCGTTATGTAAGCATTAATTATATAGAGCATTAAGTCGTATGATATAAAAATAATATTGGGGAAAAGTACATTATTAAACTGTGTTAGAGACTACATTGCAAAGATAAATGTTGTAAATCGTTCTTGAGGCGGATAATTAAAACAAATATTATTTTATTCTAATTCAAATTCGGCAACATAGACTAGGCGTTGTCAACATATATTATGCATGGCGTATACTTCTGACATTTCATGCATGGTGGAAACGTGGCGGACAACCATGACAAATACCTGCCCTCCAGACCCTACGTGAAGGTCCCTCCTCATCTCTCTTATTTGCAAATGGAACCAGGCACTCTGTTACCAAAACCCCTCACGATGCAAATGCCCTCTCTGCAATCACAGGTCCATTTCTCGCGCAGTACAAGGGTTGCCAGCCTTCATAACTTCATTGAGCACATCTTCTGGTGAACATCTCACAAACTTGCCTGCGCTCATCTACGAGACGGAGTGGGATGTCATCATGATTGACGCCCCCCGTGGTTTCTTCGGCGCCGCACCGGGCAGAATGTCCGCCATTTTCACTGCAGCCGTGATGGCCAGGAACAGGAAGAAGGAAGGATCCACAGATATTTTCCTTCATGATGTTGACAGGAGAGTGGAGCAAATGTATGCCGGTGAGTTCCTCTGCAGCAGCAATCTGGTGGGATCTTCCGGGAGGCTTTGGCATTTCAGGGTTCCCCCATCATTCAGTGGTGGCAGTAACACTGACGAGTTATTCTGTCCGTGACCTGTAAGCAATGAAGAATTATGGTTGCTGTGTTTACGCAACATTGTATTTCTCAGCAAAATTAATTTAACCTAAGTTAAAAGTAGTTTATGCACCCGTGATGGCCAGGAACAGGAAGAAGGAAGGATCCACAGATATTTTCCTTCATGATGTTGACAGGAGAGTGGAGCAAATGTATGCCGGTGAGTTCCTCTGCAGCAGCAATCTGGTGGGATCTTCCGGGAGGCTTTGGCATTTCAGGGTTCCCCCATCATTCAGTGGTGGCAGTAACACTGACGAGTTCTTCTGTCCGTGACCTGTAAGCAATGAAGAATTATGGTTGCTGTGTTTACGCAACATTGTATTTCTCAGCAAAATTAATTTAACCTAAGTTAAAAGTAGTTTATGGACCAATTTTTCAACCAAAATAAAGGTATTCTCTTCTAGCAGGAGGCAAACGAGTTCGTCCTGTTCTGTGCATTGCAGCATGCGAGCTTGTGGGAGGAACACAGGAGCTTGCGATGCCAACTGCTTGTCGGAAACATTCCTTGAACCGACTACTTGCTTATACATTCAGGTACGCCGTTATACAATCTTCCAAAAAATTTAGACTATATGTAAAGGATGCTTTCATATAATAGATGTATCTCAAAAAAATCATTGTTTTTGCATCAAATTATTTATTTCTTGATACATTGAAAACCTGAATTACTGCGAACGTAGTAATCAGATTAGACAGTGAATGACAAGGACATCCTGCTGGGTTGGAAATACAACTATGCAATCCATTATCTTTTAACAAATTGAAAACGTGGAAACTTTAATTTGTCTGAATGTGATTATCAAAATTGTCAGGCTAGATGGCAAGTGAGATAGCGACTAAGAAGGGCTTCCGGATAGATTGGAGCGACAGCGTTATGTAAGCATTAATTATATAGAGCATTAAGTCGTATGATATAAAAATAATATTGGGGAAAAGTACATTATTAAAGATGACAACTAAATAATAGTAGCAGATCTTTTTCATGTTTAGAATTTAAATACTGGAAAAAGATGCAGCAAACAGACGAATACATTGAGTAATGCAAACATATGTGCAGGAATGCAGTAAAACAAACAGGAAACAGAAAGGACTCCAGAAAATTCAGACAGCAAGAAGGCAGAAGCGTCCAGTACCCAAAGCTCATCTTAGACGTGGTCAGTTGGTTCGTCCATAGCTTGCCCCATATGATTGCTTGTTCGTTACTCTTAAAGCTCTCTCAAGTTTATCTGTTTGATTTGAACAGATTCCAGCAGATATGGTGGTAAACCAGATGATGGCAGCGATGGTCGTACATGCTTACGAGAATGGTCTTCATATCTATCACGCAGCATCATCGGTTGGAAATCCACTGCATTTTTATGTTGCAGCGGATGAGTCAGATAAGTACTTTATAGAGCATCCATGCATTGGCAATGGCAGGCGTAGGCGTGCATGCCTCGCAGATGGCAGGCGTGGAGGGACAGGAGGGACATAACATCTATCCCCAACGTAACCTAGGCGATATCGCTATAGCCTTAATGTAAACCAATTAACATTTAATGTTAACGAACTAATGCTATCCCGAAGATAGCATTACTTCAAACCTTACCAATTATCGAAATGATTTTGTAAAATTTTCCTAAGTTATACCTCGTACTGAGGCCAAATAAGACGATCGTTCCATCCATTGGCTGTGTGTATCGGCAAACATAAAATTTAATAAAATACATCGCCAAACTTTGGTTTAACGTGAAATATGTTTATGGATTTCTGTGGATTTCTGTGCCGAACTAATGCTATCGGTTAAAACCGATTACTATAGTCCCTGCCAACCCGAAGGGCAGGGACTAA
>APFE031025547.1:115676-145619 GCA_000404065.3 Pinus taeda | reverse complement strand
TATTGTGTAAGCTTGGTAATTCCTTTTTCTATTGATATTTCCTGAAAATAAGTATATATATTGTGTAAGCTTGGTAGTTCCTTTTTCTATTGATATTTCCTGAAAATAAGTATATCTTTAAAAAAAATTGTGGGTGGCCTCAACCTGCCTGCAGGAAACTAGGTTTGTTGGCCACCTGTCTGCATTGAATGTTGTCCAAAATTTAAAAAGAGTTTTCCTTACCATCCAAGCTACATTGGCAATTGTATCTACTATATAATTCATATTAATATAGTAAATGCTAACTGTCATATAGACAAAATTCTACTTAAAGACCTGCTTCATTCATCTGATGAGTCCACCGGGGCCGGGGCTTTCGTGCTGGAACCTGAGATTTCACTTCATATCCTAAAGGCTCTGTTCAATCCTGTTCACCATGAGGTTGTTGTGGTGGAGTTGCATTTGGAAAGATTGGATCTCTCTTTGCAGATCCTTCATGTTTGGCTCAGTTGGTCTAACATCCTCCGGTTCCTTTCTTTCCTTATAGGTTGTCATTGCATGGGCCAGGATGTTCTCCATGACCTAGTACTGTTGAATTGTTTGGCAGAACAACGTCTTGCGTCCTTTAGTATTCCCAGGGTCTTTAACCATTGTTTCCCATTCCTCTGCCTCGATCTCTTAATTTGCTATGTTGTCATTTAGCTCTCTCTCCCATTCGGATATTATTGCTTTCACCTCCAGCGGTGTTCCTATGACGTATGCATTGATCAGGTTCTGCATATTCTCCTTTCTGTTTTTCCTTCCTCTTTTACTCAGTCCCCTGCTTGAAGTCGCTTCCAATCTTTTCATCTATTTTCGGGCTTGCCCATTCCTCTGTTTCCTCTCTTGCCTGATTGGTTACCTTCCTTTGCCATCCTAAACTCCTTCCGACTTACTTCCTCCTTTCCTTAATGGTGCACCTGTTCCTGGCTGGAGCACGGGTTGAGTTCCGAGACTACGAAATTCTCTGCACTCTGCTTACTATGTTACCTAAAACAGAAACCAGGGAAATATCATTGTAAGTCAACATCAATTTAAACAGAGTAAATGCAGGCTTCCCCCCTCCCGAGTGGGGCTTCTCTCGCACGAGATTTTCCAATCGCTCCCTGCCTAGAGAACTGTAATAGCCCCCATTAACGCCCGGATTCCCCTTCCCTCCTCAGAGAAATGGAGGCTTTTGACCTCCTCATCATTTCGATGGTTTCCCATTGAAATTTGAAGAACCCAGTTACCTAATGCCCACGGGGTTTCTCTGCTTCTCCTCCCGACTGTAATTGTTGCCTTCCCCTGTGTATTGCCACCCCAACGGAAGAGGGGATGCTTCTCAGTGGTTTGATCTCCATTATTTCCCTTCATTACTCCTCTCTTACCGTTGGCTACTCCTGCCGTGAGCTTGATCCATCCACATTGCCACTGGCCAACTGCCATTGCCTGCCCTCTACCGTGCTTGACACCTGGCCTCCTTCTCTCCCCTCGGCCTCATCCACATTTATTTCTGCCGTGTAATGCCTACTGCCCCACTGCGCTTTACTTGCTCTCATTGCCTCATGTTCTTCTCCCTTTGTCCTCCGAGCTAGCTAGGTGACTGATCTCCCCTTGGCCGCCCATGTCCTATGTCCCACCTCTCCTTCCTTTATTGCATCGTACCTTTCAGACCCCGATCGGGAGTCACTTCCATTTATATATTAAAAAGCATGTTAATTAATAATATAAAAATAATTTTATCGTATAAAAATATGCTATGTACTATGCTCCAATCATTCACATTTCTATTTGCTCATTAAAAAAATGATAATTAATAATACATAAATAAATCATGCATGCAGAAGGAGGTTACATCACACATAAGTAAAATGCAACAATCATTTTGTTTGGTTACACATGAAGGGCATTGCAGTTAATACATTTTTTTTATTAGGTATTTAATTTAGCTAATGATTCATCCAAGCTTTACATATTCATGGTTCTTCGTTTAATCTAAAGTTGTTCTCATATCCTTCACAATTTCCATGGTTTTTCTATGAAATGAACTCTCCTTTATTGACCATCGATTTCCAATAACAACACTATTATATAAAAATAGTTCTAGAAACTGAGTTCTACCTCGGTAGACAATAGAAACACTAATATGTAAAATAAATATGATTAGCAATTTTGAGTTCTACTAGTACGATGCACATAGATCACTCCTCATTACATTCAGAATTTTCGTTTATGGATTCGTTCCAGTTTTATGTTGCACTAAACAATTCCTATGGGTTGGTTCCAATTTTATCCCTATCCCAACACTGACAACCATAGGACATTTTGTTGGTTTCTCAGACCATGATGAATAGAGCAAAGCATACCATCTTTGGATGATCATATGCAAAAATAACTCATTGGCTTTCATGTATGCATCTTAAATGGTATTGGAAAATAATGAGGAGATGCCTTGTAATCCACATAAAAAATGAAAATGATAAATGAATAATAACTTGAGCATTAATCAACAACATTCCACCAAAATTTAAAGGAAGAATTGAAAATTTTCTTACCTATTTCTAATAATCGACCTCAAATGGTAGAGAGTTAAGTTGCATATACTTTTTCATTACTTGGAAACCAATATTGTAGGCCCATGAAATAATTATTTGCATCAGAAGAGTGAGTTCCACCCATTCAACCTTAATTGGTATTAATCAAGTGGAGTGCTTCATTTCACTACGAAACAATTTCTCAGTAATCGAATCAAGTAAACATTTGAATAGGTCACACAACAAGATATAAATGAAATTGATGAAGTTAATTGACCAAATTCTATCTCCAAATACTTCACTTTGTTGCTTACAAACGCAAAATATATGCATATGTTTAGTATTTATTGTTAATTCTTGGTAACACTATGAAATGAAAAACCTATGTATGAATGATTCCCTTGGTCACATGTTACATTTGAAGTTGTATTCCTAATTGGCGCTCACAGTATGTTTGGGAGGCTTCAAATCTGCATGTCTCTCACAACCATGTCTTTCGAAGATGTCCTCCACCAGAAGAAGAAACACACAACCAACAAAGGAGTCAAGAAAAGAAAATGACATTGATTGAGGTCACCATAAGCTTAGAGAATGGAAATGGTATGCAACCATCTGTGTCACACCTACAATAAACAAGAAAAGAAAATGACATTGATTCATGTCATGATAAGCTCATAAACAAGTATGCATATAATTATTTATATGGAGTTGTAATACGTTGGCTATGAATACTTCTAATTTCTCAGAGTTAGCAAAGTTTATATGTGAGACTTAGATAGATGGTGTTAATGTTGAAGTAAGATATCAATTTTTTTGTCTAATCAAGTGTTTACAGATTAAAGTTATAATAAAATATACATTATTTATTTCTAAAATTTAACATTAAGTTTTGCATAGGTCAAATTTAAGCTAATAATAGTGGAACTACAAATTAGTTGTTAGAGTTCGGCCTTGACATAGACTAATGACATACTAATAATATGCGCTACCAAACTATATGTATAATTAGGCAATAGATTTTACAACATTACATGAAATAAAGGATGTATTTTTAATTATTAGCATATCACCATCACATGAACATAATCTAGCTCAGGTCTAACTCCCAAAATCAAGGTAGCGATTTGTGGTACCAAATCAAACTCTTATAATGAAACATTGACATAGCGTCCAACACAGGAAATATAACATCACTCTTTCATATTTGTGAATGCTAATAATATCAATACACTGAGATCCAACCCGTGATTTGAAAGGATTGAAAATTGAAACAGGTTGCCACTTGCAAGGGTTGAACACTGAAATGTTGTTCCCATGTTGGAAAATTGAAACACCGCTCGAAGGACTGAGCATCCTAAGTGGATGTCAATTTGCAATGACTGGGCAAACGAACTATAGGTCCAACCCACTTGCATAGATAGGCCAATCAATCTTTTGTCCAGCCTAGTGAAGTTACTTCTTTAGATGTGGCAGGGCCCTACGAGTGGGGTTTCCAAGAAGTAACTACTTCTTCTTGTTTCCTCACTATTGGAAATTGAGCAAAGATACAAGAAAATTGCTACTTCATGGTACTGGGGAAATGAAAATAGCTAATGCACAAACTGGATAGGAAGATGATCACGGTGTACAACGTGTCAAAAGGAACCTGAATCATGTTAATCTTGCATAGTAATCACTAATGGCTAACGACCATAAATTAATTTCATTTATTGATATAACCATGAATATTTCTTACTTATGACAAGAGTATAGTAATAGGTTTTAATTTTATGTATTATTAGCATAGTAATATAAATTAAATGGTTAATAAATGTTGACAACTATATAAACATTTATGTGTTATTAGTATGTGCCAAAGCTACTCTAACGATCCACTAATTGTTATTAGTTTAGCTTTGTACTCTTATGTAAAACCTAATATTCAAATTTAAAAATAAATAAAATGTTTTTTATTATAATTAAAAAAATTAATTTCTAAACACTTAATTAGACATAAATTTTGATGTTTTGTTGCAGCCTTAACACCCTCTCTCATATTTTTATATTTTTATAACACTTTCACCGAGTCTCATAAAGTTGAGAATTTGGGGCCATTCACATCTGGAAAAACTGTTTCGCCTGCACAAAACTATGCCACAATCTTTGCAACCTTTTAGTTACTCGCATAGCATCTGTTAATCCAAGAAATTATCATCATCTTTTTATTTTTCAGGTAAATTTCCCTTAATCATACTCAAATTCGAAAAAATCTTTTTGTTTGGGTTGATGGAAACTTTGAATTTTCTTGTCTTTGCAAGCTGACATTCTACGAGGTTTGGAAATGGAAGTCGACATGCATGTTATTAGGCATATTGTACGTCAAATTCTATTCACTTCTGTGAGCCATTTAAATTTTCCCATCTCTTCTGTTTGGATTGACAAAAACTTAGAATTTTCTTGTCTTTACAGGCCGACATTCTACAAGATTTGGCCATGGAAGTCGACACACATGTTCTTAGGCATGCCATATGTCAAATTTTATTCACTCTTGTTAACAATTTAAAATTTCCCTTAACTTCTAAGTTTTGTTGTTTTTTGGGTTTAATTTTATACATACCTATTGAAAAACCAACCATTTTTATTTGCAATGTCACAGTTCTGTCACAGTTTACAAGACATTCAACTCACAATTCTCTATATTGTGTGGCATGCATTTTTAAATTTTTTAAGGGCGACTTTTATTATTTTTAAAACTCAATATTTCTGTTTTAAGTAGTTGTGTCACTTTACTAGATTTAAAAGCAAGCACAAGAATCACGCCTGACATAAAGTGTACATTTAAGTCCTTTCATTAAGTAAGTTGTTCACTTTTCGAATTGTGAACTATTCATAAGAAAATTATAAATTAAGTTGGTTGTTCACTTTTCGAATTGTGAACTCATTCATAAGAAAATTATAAATTAATTTTGATCTGTACAATAATTGATATTAGACAAATTTCTCAGATAGGGAGATTATTTGAGAAATTTGTCGTTCATCGCCAATCAGGATATGTTGAGATTCACTAATATTTTATGAGAGATTTGGTGCTTAGTTTTCATAAGTTGCGACTTTGACTTCAAATTTGACACTAGGGTTCGTCAAGAATGGAGTTGTTTATAATGCGACTTTTTGGAGATTCCGGTGACGGAATCCGGCGGAAGAAATGAGGTTAAATCTTGATTTTTAGCAGTTAAAATGGTTTTTTAACTGCATATTTGGATTCAGCGCCCTGAAAACCCCCTGGGAGCCATTGATTGTGCAGAAACTAGCTATCAAACTTGGGATTCCAATGAATTGCTGACGGATTTTGACCAGAAAAATCCGCCGGAAAAACTTTCAGGAAGTCACGTTATAGACTACTGCGTCGTCAAGAATTATCTTATGGTTATATGTATGACTCAATGCATGATAACAATCGCCTAAACTTTACACTAATTATCTTGAATTGGTTTCTATGAGTTTACTTGGGCATTATTGGCTATATAAAATGGTTGTCAGAGGGACTACAAATATCCATATCGCATCTATAAAATGTACATTTATTCTTTTGGTAACTAATGGATCCGTGGGAACCATAGAGTCATCACATATTGATTTATCCAATCCGTTGGCTTCTGTCAACATCAATGTATTGAAGAACAATAGCTAAAGGAGATGGTACATGAAGTATATGTTTTGGGGTATGTAGAATTTTTAGGTTAATTTCTAGAAAAAAGACTAATAAGTTATTTGGTGACTGCAGTTTGTTTGGATGGAAGCCCACGACCATACCATTTGCAACAGGAATCTGGATCAGTATCAGATAGATGGTTAATTCACTTAGAGTCAAGTCATGTTTATTTATTTCCTCAGAGTTGTCATTAATATAAATGCTTTATGTTAGGGTGGTTTTCTTTTTCATTCTAAAATGGATGTGTTAGTTTTTCTGATAACTATTAATGTGTTTTAGAAACTGCTTATTACAATTATTTTCATATTAATGAGATAAAGAGGATAATTTGTTTATAAGAGATGTTTTATTTTGGGATTGAAATTTTAATTACTACAAATTATTTATGATGATGATGATAAGTAACACCCAATAAGACCAATGTGGTTAATCATACCTTAATAAAGTAAGAGACTAATTGGACTCTCCTCTATACATGGGAAATGCAACAACATTTACATCTGTTTTAAGTCACCACCTATTCATAGAATCCATAAATAGATGTACTTTATGGGATCCGTTAATAAGTTAATTTCTTTTGCTAGTTTAATAAAAACTCAAACTATTTTGAGATTAATTTTTTTTCTAGTAAACTTTCATTGCAAATAGATTTAAATAGAATGTTTTTTTATGAATTAGATTAAACTATGATTTAAAACAAGTTGTCATTTTTTTAACATTTAAATGGTGTTTTTCCAAAATTTAAACTAAACTTTTATGATCAAAATTTATTGGGAAGAATCTCCACAGAGAAGAGAGTGAATTATTTCCACTTTTACATTAAATCATTGAAGTCACTAAAAACTATGTTGAACATATTTCTATAATTGGAATTGTGTTATGGTTAGATATTGTAACTGGTTGTCATTTATTGGAGATGTCGACGAGGTAGATCATGTATGCTAGTTTGAATATAATTTAAATAGTTGGTTTTTTAATTTTTAATTTCTAAAAAAAAAATTGATTTTGATCGCAAAAAAAATAATCCTACTCTCATCAACTACCTTATTTTTCTTTTAGGATTCTTTTCTCTTCTTTATTCTCATGATTTTTTTATTATTTTTAACCTTTCTTTTTCCTGTCTACTTACTCATCAATTCCTTTTTTTTCTCTCTTTGTTTTTGCTTTCTTATTTATTCATCTATATTATGCTTCTTTCTATTGACAATCATGTCATGATGATGAGTCATGTTTGAGACTCAACACGTCAACTTCAAATGGAACAAGTAAATTTTCTAAATCAACACCCTTCCAACTACCTTATTACTGAAAATTAACAAAAGAAATTTAGATTTTATCAAAAAAATTGTTACAATTATATACAGTTGAGCCTACCTTACTGCTTGAAAGTACCAAATTTGAAGTTATATCAACAAAAATCCTTGCAATTCCACATTAGTGAAACCTTCACTTTTCTTACCTAATAATTACTATTAATATCTTATGATAGTAAACTTCATTTGAGAGGGAAAAGGATACGGAAATATGTAATGGAATATCTATTGCAGATAAAAATCAGACTTGAATTGAAAAAGAAAGAAGTTGCAACTCATAGTTGAGTACTGCACCTGGAGACTGCACTCAAACAAAGAGAACTCTCTCCGTTCACTCTACATACATCAAATGAGTAATTACATCATTAAGTACATTACTAGAGATCAGGAAGTTGCAACCAAACTCCTAAACTCTAGGAACAAATCCTAAACTAAGGAGATACGTTACAACTTGTGTAACCATTTCTCCATTAATACAAAATAATATTAATTATTTTCAACTCCCCCCCTTAATGGAGAAAGGATTATCCTGAACTCCTAGCATCCCTCTAAACAATTCAAACTTTACACGCCCAAGAAGCTTAGTAAAAATATCAGCCATGTTATCACAAGTTTTACAATATTCAATACATATCTCTTTTGACTGTTGTTTCTCTTGAACAAAATGAGCCTGGTCTTTCCATACCTCCAATCCCAAGCAATAATGAAGATTTTCAAGATCTTTCATCTCAAACACTTGTGACTTCTGTTGTTTGATTTCTTTGATCAGATTGTTAGCATTCCCTGTTATGATCATATCATCTAAAGAAATCAAAATAATTTTCCTCCGTTTATTAAACTTGGTATACAGATTTGGATCATTCAAGCTCCTATGAAAGCCATGCTGTACAAAAAATGAGTCATTTGTCTCATACCATGACTTGGGTGCCTATTTTAAACCATAAAGTGCCTTTTTCAATTTACACACAAGATATTCCTGCCCCTTTATCACAAAACCTTCAGGCTGTACTAAATAAATTTCTTCCTTCAAGTCACCATTCAGAAATGCAAACTTAACATCTAGCTAGTGTAGTTGCCATTTGTGTTTTGTTGCTAAGGAAATTAGCATTCTAATGGTGTTTAACTTGACTACAAGAGCAAAGGCGCCATCGAAATCTATTCCCTCTTGCTGTGAGTAACCCTTTGCTACTAGTCTAGCTTTAAGTTTCTCTATACTCCCATCTGCATTTATTTTCGGTTTATACAGCCATTTGCATCCTATGGGGGTTTTACCTTCACGCAATTCAACCAAATCCCAAGTATGGTTTCTGTTTATTGATTCTATTTCCTCATACATTACAGCCCTCCATGCATCAGATTTACTTGCTTCCTCATAATTTTCCGGTTCTACAATGTTTAAAATCTTTGACATTAATGCATAGTCTTTCAATTAGAAGGTAATCGAGTCTTCCTACTTGATCTCCTTGGTAGGGGACTTACCTCAAATTTGTCTATTTCAGCCTTTTCTGGGCTTGCATCATTTATTACATTGTTTGTTACTTCTTCTTCTTGTTTCTGCTCCTGCTCTTCATTTTCCTCACTGTTTTCTTCCATTAGCAATGGAATGTGTCAATCACTGTTAGAGTCATCCTTTCCTTCTTCAACCTGTTCTAGTTCTAACATTGTAAATTCCCCAGGATTCCCAAGATTGAAAGGACCAACATGTTCGTCCTCCATAAGTCGCATAAGGCCTTCAACCAGATCAGAAACGAACTGGAAACTCCGTGTCTATTTCCCATCTCCATAGACTGTCAAAGGCTCCTTGCGCAAAGCTTGAGCAACAAAATTACTTACAACCTGACCATCATCAAGGCACATTCGTGGACCGTATGTATTGAAAATTCGAGCAATCTGAACCTCAACATTAGTTTTAATAGTCTTCACAGGATTTTGTTTGTAATGCACAAGGGAAGCGGGGCAAGCCAAATGGTAGATTTGATCAACCTCCAACAATAAGGGTTCCACAACATCATGCCTTATCCGTTCAAACCTCGAATTACCAAAATGTTGCAAACCATTCTCCTTCCTTCCTATGAAGAAATTGTCGACAACAATAACATTGTCACCTCTTTCCATGAGCCTTTCAACTAGATGACTACCAACAAAGCCAACTCCACCCATCATGAAAACTCGCAGGGACTTTCTCTTCAAACCTAGGAGCACTTTAGCCCCTGAATTCACCACCGAACCGAAATGATACTAAGCAAACCAAGAAATAGGTGTCTCATAAACAACCCGATGAGGTTTGTCGGGCACAAACCTTCCATTTTCATTAACATTAGAAGCCAAAAAACCAGGTTGAAGGATAAAGAAGGTCGATGCGATGGCGATTCCTATCAAAATAAACAGCAGTTGTTTCTCCTTGAGCAAATAATCTACTGACCTGATAATAGACCACGGCTTTTCTGGCTTAGGAGAGTACTCATCACTGTTATTCATATTGATAAAATTTCTAATCCTCTGATGAATAAGTCTTCAATGAGCCACCACCGGGTAAGTTCGATCTGCTGCCACCAAACAGATCAGGAACTCCAATGCAC
Source organism: Pinus taeda (assembly GCA_000404065.3). Classification (NCBI taxonomy): domain Eukaryota; kingdom Viridiplantae; phylum Streptophyta; class Pinopsida; order Pinales; family Pinaceae; genus Pinus; species Pinus taeda. The sequence continues at coordinate 135,502 of APFE031025547.1, read as the reverse complement.
CACCATTGGGCAAATCCGATCTGCTGCCATTGAATAGATCAAGAACTCCAATGCGCCACCACCGGGAAAATCTGATCTGCTGCTACCGAACAGATCAGGAACTTCAATGCGCCACCACTAGGCAAATTCGATCTACTGCCACCGAGTAGATCAGGAACTCCAATGCGCCACCACCGGGCAAATCCGATCTGCTGCTACCAAATAGATCAGGAACTCCAATGCGCCACCACCGGGCAAATCCGATCTGCTGCCACCGAGCAGATCAGGAACTCTAATGCCCCACCACTAGGCAAATCTGATCTACTACCACCGAGCAGTTCAAGAACTCCAATGTGCCACCACCGGACAAATCCGATCTGCTGCCACCGAGCAAATTTGAAATTTCAAAGTGCCACCACCAGGCAAGGCCGATCTGCAAAAAATCGTAGATTTTCCAAAGAGAAAGAGTCTGGCACTTGTCGACATCAAAAGATCTGCGCCGAAAACAAAATCAACACGAGTCACGAAATTGGCACGATTAATCCTTGCTTTTCCATGCTAATGGAAATCGCTAGCACGTTGGCGTGACTATCTCTGTCAATACCGCGCCAATTGGTGTGACTGTTCCTTAATAAACCGTGCCAACCTTCCTTCTGCTAAAAAATGGCACGACTGTTCGTGACTAAACCGCGCCAACCCTTTTTTTCCGCTCAGAGATGATCAGTCATCTAAGACCTGTGCTTCAGGTGTTACTGCAGTCCACCTGATTCTACTAATGCTTCTGTACACTCCTACCGCCACTACAGTTCTGTAATCAATGATGCATCCTAAAAAAAAAATTAAGGCTATTCCTACTCTATGCTCTCATACCAAGACAAAAATCAGACTTGAATTGAAAAAGAAAGAAGTTGCAGCTCACAGGTGAGTACTGCACCTGGAGACTGCACTCAAACAAATAGAACTCTCTCCGTTCACTCTACATACATCAAATGAGTAATTACATCATTAAGTACATTACTAGAGATTAGGAAGTTGCAACCAAACTCCTAAACTCTAGGAACAAATCCTAAACTAAGGAGATACGTTACAACTTGTGTAACCATATCTCCATTAATACAAAATAATATTAATTATTTTCAACTATTGCCACAAGGGATGGACAAAGTTGAATAACTACGCTTTCCTGATTATCTACTATGCATAGATATATATCATCCGAGGTGTTGTAAGGCATATCTCGTTTCCCAAAATATTTTGCAACGCATTTCACTCAACTAATAAATGAAGTTACAAGATTATGTGAATGGCGTGGTTATTTTTTCAACATATCTTTAGAAAAAAAATGGAAAAATCATGTGCAATTGGGACTGGAGCACGACTGGAGTTGGTTGGGTTTAGGTGTACTGTTCTATTTTATTTATCTTGGAGTTGATTGCAAAGTATAGAAAGTTGATTGAATTTAATATTGTGTCTACTAGGAATTGTTAATAATGCCTCTCGTGAACACTTAATCAAGTGCATTTAATCAATATTTAGCACCAAGCTCAAAACACTCTTTTTGAGGGTATGTATCCCATCAATTTTGTCTAATAACTTTTTAGATTTAAAAAATTATAAAAAAAAATAAATTAAAAAAATATAAACAAAAAAAAATATTTAACAAATACTAAACTACAACCTAATTTTCTATTCCTAACTCACTCATTTGACTTGCCAAGCTTACATCTACTCGGCCTTCATGCGGTGCTATCTAACATACCAGTGAATTTTTGCCCGATATTTTCTATGTTGTGTACCTTGTCTCTACCTTTGAACAATCATTTAATGAAATCTTTAATTATTTTGCTATTCCTAACTCACTCATTTGACTTTCCAAGCTTACATCCACTAGGCTTCCCACAGTGCTATCTAACTTACCAGTTAATTTTTGCGGGATATTTTCTATGTTGTGTACCTTGTCTCTACCTTTGAACAATCATTTTAATGAAATCTTTAATTATTTTTCTAGCTAAACTGATGGTACTCGATGTTGTTGAGATTGTTTTTCTCTTATACTGCAGGTAGATGGAGGTGTTGTTGGCAAATAAGATTGTATTGTGATTGAAAAATCTATTATACAGAGGTTGCTAGTGGTGAATTAGTTGAAGTACAATTTTCGGTTGTTGGGGTTGTGCTTTTTATGAAGTACATTTTTTGTTGTTGTTGGGTTTGTGCTTCTTATGAAGTACAATTTTTTGTTATTGGGGTTGAGTTTTTTTTGTTGTTGATGGCATTTCATAGTTGTAAGTGGTACTCTTTTGAGGAACTTGTTGAAGAGTTAGAGTATAATGTTGCTACACTCAAAATTGGGAATAATCAAGTGCCCATAGGGAGATATTGATTATTGTGAACAAATTGAGGCTATTGAAAAGTTGTTGCAATGTTGCACCCATCATCCATACACTTGCCAGTGTGAGGAGTATGCAATTGATGGAGGTGAATTGCATTGCAACTTGGTGAAAATTTAACGAATTTTTTAATTCTCAATTTTGTTGAAATTAAATTGAACTAAATAATGTTTTTTTAAATCTATATGTATTTAACTATTGTATTAATTCTTTTTATAATAATAGATAATAAAAAATAATTTAAAATAAAATTATAATTAGTTATTTTTATAAAATTTTTCTTTTAATTTAAGTAATGTAATATGTGTCATGAGGTAAGGGTGTTTGATGCCTATTTTTGTGTTTATGACTATTTTATTTATATATGACTGTACTAGTAGATATTAATGCAACCATATCAATAAATGTGATTGATATACATTAATAGGCAGATATCAATCACACTACACAACCACATTAGTGAATGTTGTTAATTACGTCGATATGCATTAATGGTATTGGTTTAATATTATTATTTAATATTAATAAATATATAGCTATAATAAATTTATTATAAAAAAAAATATCATTATTTTATAGTTATGATATAATTATAAAAATTAAGATAATACATATAATAGATATTTGTATATTATAATATATGATAGTATTATTGATATTATCAATAATATCATAAACCCAAGGGATTAATTTTATAAACTCAAGGGATTGATATTATAAACCCAACGAATTAATAGTAAAAACCTAAGTAATTAATATTATGAACTCTTTAAATTAATATTATAAACTAAAGAGATTAATAAACCCAAGGGATTATTGATATTATAAACCCAAGGGATTGCTAATATTATAAACCCATGAGATTAATATTATAAACTCAAGGTTTAATATTATAAACCCAGAAAACCACTCATTGGAATAGAAAGCATTGGATTGCATGTGCCATGGCCTTTTCCTTCACTACCTCACAGGCTTCCGCAGGCTCTGTCACTGCCACCGCAGTGAATAGACCCCCATGGTCTAAGCGCCTGAGCTCCTTTGCCTTGCTAGCGGGCTTTGGATTCAGTAAATTCACATGATTGAAGCTTCAGTCACATGGTAAGGTTGTCTGCTCTTCCAGAAGCCCTTCCCATAGGCGCCTGATATTGTCGCCCCCCAAGGTCATCAGGGCTACTGCGGTTGAGACCTTAGAGGCCACCAACATTGGATTGGTGGATAAATCAGTCAATTCTATCCATTTACTGGCCATCGATGTTGTCAACAAGGCCAATTATGGGAACCCTAGATTGCCTATGGGTTGCACCCCAATGGGTCATATATTGGATGATGAGGTCAAGAAGTATAATCCTAAGATTCATTATTGGTTTAATCGGGATCGGTTAGTGTGCAACACTGGACATGGGTGCATGTTGTAGTACACTCTCTTGCATTTGGTGGGCTTCGAAAATGTGAAGATATTGATGGGATCTAGTATTGGGCAACATTTTTGGACAACGAGGGATGTCGTGACAACCTTTTGCAACTTTCTCTCATATCTATGGTGGATCCAGGTTGGACACCTACATGCATAAGGGAAAAAAATAATCTTGTTTGGTGGAGTATCCAGATCTATCATTTTGCTCCATATCCAAATGAGAGTCAAATAGAAGAGATATCAAAGTGTTCAGATCCATATTTGGATGGTTTGTTTCAGGATTTTTTCAAAACCCTTATTGGAAAATCGATCTTGCAAAGGGTTCAGGGAATGGATCTAGTAATAGATCTAAAGCAGAGCACCAAAAATATCATAGGTATTCTTGCTTCATTACAAAGTCTATTTTTTTTAGGAAACGTACTGAAGGATGGGATCCATTTGAAAGACTATATTCAAAGGAACTATACAATTATATCGAATTTAAGATTGCAAGGTTATGCCCCAGGAGAGAGCTTCCCACTTGGATTTTCTTCTACTTGCAGGGGCTCGATCTCGTTTGGAAAATACAATAGATCCACTTCATTCAAAGATGCCCTCAAAGGGAAGGCTGCAATTTCAGGTAAAATTGAGCAAACCCTTAATATTCCTAGGCCCTATCTTGTGGAAAAGATGAATAAAAATCTAGTAATGACATTAGATCTTGCAGAGATCAATAATATTCTTACAACTTGTCAATCCCAAGTAATCATTTGCAGGTTCAATGGTTTCTAGACAAAACCTATGGATCTTTTTCAATTGATCTTTATGACTTGGATGGTAAACTGTGAGATTCACTTATGCTCCAAGGGCTTCTTTATACTAAAATCCGAACCATCAGAGATCATAGATCAAGTTTTACATGAGGGTCCATGGTTTTGGGGAAATGTGGGATTATTTATCATCTCATGGTTCCCATAGTTTAATTATAATTCAATGGCAGTCTCCAAAATACCGGTCTAGGTAAGATTGCGTAACTTACCCCTTCATTTTTGGCATCCAAAAATTCTAGAAGGAATTGGTAACATGTTGGGGAGATACATAAATATGGATACGCAAAGAACTGAAGAAGAGATTTATACTTTTTCGAGGATATGTGTTGAGGTAGACCTTAGTAAAGGACTACCTGACTGTATCCTCTAGACACACAACAATGAGTGTTGGACCTAATTCTTAGATTATGAGAACACAACTTTTAGGTGTCTTATATGTCTTCAAACTAGACATCTACAATCCACATGTCCTTTGGAAACAAAAGACCCCAGGAAGCAAAAGAAACTAGTCAAAAATCCCCAAGGGATGAAAATTCCCATCACCAAAACCTCAAGATAAAGAGGAAGAGGTGGAATTTGGACTACCCACTACCAAGGACAATCTAAATCTACATACATCTTCAATGAATGAATATTTTAACCAGGAAGGAACATTGGTATAAACCTCGCAAAATCCAAGAGAAAGACACATAGGCCAAGAAATGTCAAAGGAGAAGGAGATAGGAGGCTTGAAACATCCTTACACATCTAAGAGCTCTGACTTAGATAAGGAACATTTGAGAAATACAAAGGAGAATCAACTCATTATTGTTTCAACTATTCCTCATCAAGGAGGATGGTGAAAAGTAGAGAAGAAGCAAGGGAGAAAAGGGTGACTAAGTTAATTTTCTTAGGCCCAATTTTATTTTTGTTTTATTTACTCTTTTGTTCTTTGGTTTTGATTATATGGGAACCAACTTCTTGAGTGGTTTCATTTGGGACAGTTAAGGAATGCACTATGTGCATCTACATATGTAAAGTTTTATAATTAATAGAAAGTTATGATTTTTCCACGAAAAATGTTATAACCCCAAGGAATTATTGATCTTATAATTCCAATGGATTAATATTATAAACCCAAAGGATTAATATTAAACCCAGGGGATTAATATTAAACTATAGGATTAATATTATAAACCCTAAGATTATAAAGCATAATGTATTATTATACATATTAGGGATTAATATTATAAATCAAAGGGATTATAAACCATAGGATTAATATTATAAATCCTATGATTATAAACCCTCATGTGTAACAATGTGATGTTGAATAAACTGAAATGTAATGTAACATTGCGACAATGATTGTCAGATTAAGACAATGTTTGTCACAATGCAACATTCGATAGATTTGTGTACCATTCCAATGTCACAGTATTAAACCCTAATATAAAACCAGAACATTCTAAAACCAATATAATAAACCCTAATATTAATATTATAAAACCTAATATTAATGTTATAATCCCAAGGGAATATTGATATTACAAACACAAGGGATTAGTAAACCCAAGGTATTTTTATTTTTTTTGTAAGCTTGGTAGGGCTACATCTTCATCATGTCCAACTTTTCACCCCGATTGGGGGGATACCACAAAATTTTAACCTAAGACTTCTGGTTCAATGAGACTTCATTTCCATGGCCATTTCCAATTGAGCTACCCCAAGTGGACTATAAACCCTAGGGATTATTAATATTATAAACCCTTGGGATTAATATTATAAACCCAAGGGATTAATATTATAAACCCAACATATTAATATTAAAACCCAAGGGATAAATATTTTTTTTTCTCGGTAAATCTATGCTATTGTATTATATAGAGGAAAACATTACATACACAGAGTCGGTTTGCCCAAGGCCAACTGTGGCTCTTTGGACCAGGCTTTCGCAAAACAAAACCAGCCCTCGCAGGGGCATCGCGACTAGACAGAACTTCCCATACAGAGCCATTGTGACACGACAAAGGAACCAGACCAAACAAAATCGTCCCACGCAGGGGCCCCGAAGCAAAACAATACTTCCCACGCAGGGGCCTCATAAGACTTTCAACGAATTCCCTGATAGGCCAAACATACTTAGCAGGAGCAGACATAGACATGGACTTGAACCAGAAAAGACATAAGACATAGCCATTAACCAAAATAGAACCTGAACAGTTATGGATGAAGAGAGTGTGAACCAGTGGAAGGCTATTCCTCCGGCTTCTCCTCGACCACCCTGCACCACCCATACTTCTCTCGTAAGGAGTCCCAATCATCCTCAGAGTTCTCCTTGGATGTCGACGCCTTCTGAGCCTGAGGGCTTTTAGGATCTTGCCCAGGCTCCCCCACTGGTTTCTTCTCATCATCGTCCGAGCTTCCACCTGGGAGCTTCTCCAAACTGCGCGAACCTCCTTCACCATCCTGAGATTCCTCGAGGAATAGAACCGAGACATGTGCATTAATGCGGTGTTTGTCCATCGAGCTGCCGAAGGTGAAGATGGCGGAGCCGAATGCAGGTGAAGGAGCCGGATCAGAATTTGGGTTGCTCGCGTCCATGAATTGGCTAGCTTGGATGGGGTTGGCTTTAGCCCCTCCATGGCAGTGACAGTGGCAACAGTGAAGGCGTGGCCTTGTGGTTGGAGGACGAGACGGCCCTCCCCGAGCAGAACCCCTACGTCTGACCATCTTTGCAGGAGCACCGGGGGCGTGTAGAAATGCTGAGACAGAGGATCTTCCCAGCGAGGAACAACACCCAACAGAGTTGAAGCAACGCCCCACAGACTTGAGAAGCCACCCAACCGAACACAGACAACAACCAACAGAATTTACGGGCTTGAGACATCCTTCAACGATGTGGATGTAGGCGTTAACAGCAAGAGCTATAGCTTGGAAGATGAAACTGCAAACAGCAACCTGAACGTCATGACCCAATCCATCTCCCTTTTTAACAATTCCAACAATCCCTCGAAACCTGTTCGCCATAACTGCGATTTGCAGTCGCACCAGTTAACCGAACTTTGCATTGAATACCTGCCACTCGATCTGTACATATATTCCATGGCGGCGAGAAACGTATTGAATGCTCATATTAAGCTCGAGGTAGCACATGGCTGTCATGTGGCTCCTCACTGCCACTTGTCCTTTCACCCGCATCTGGGGCCGCTGCTTCACTTTGGATCAGACTAGCACATTCTTGAGCCTGAACATTATTTGGAATTATGGTAGTATTGCCAGTGAGAAGGGTATTGGCATTTTCCACTCCTATATTGGCCAAGAGGTCAGCTACCTTGTTGCCTTCCCTCTTAATATGAGTGAAAGAGATGGCTCTGTTACTGCGAAGCGATTGTTCAATAGCCTCCAGCCTTGCTTCGAGCCTCCAACTAGTGGTGATTTTCCTTGCTTGAGATCCATTTTGGAGGCGCTTGGCCATGTTAATGAGGATCTGGGAGTCTCCTTCCACGACCAGGGGTTGAAGGTTGAGATTCCAAGTGAGAGTGAGCCCTTGCCAGAGACCCTCTAACTCAGCTGAGTTGTTAGTATCCCAGCCTATGTTTCCAAAGTATATCTGCATGGGAGTGCCTTCATAATTTCTTAAGATTCCTCCAAAACCGGCAATTCTAGGATTGCCTTTGGAGGCACCATCGAAGTTGAGCTTATAGGAATTCTTTGGGGGGGCATTCCATTCGCCTTTGTTGATGTTGCTACTTTTGGCAGGGCCGTTCTTCTGAAGTTCCTGAGGAAGATGCAGTTTCCAATTGTCTAGGATACTTTTCTCATTGTGTAGAGATGGAAGATCCTCCTGTGTCCAAAGTCGGAGCAGCAGTGTTTCTTTGAGATTCCCACAAAACCTCTTCCATATGTCCTCGATCGGAGAACATTGGTTTTTTAATATTCGTTTGTTCCTTTCCTTCCAGATGCTCCAGAGGATTAGACCTGGGATTATGTTCCACGGACAATTGAGGAGCTCGCTTTTGTAAGGTTTCTGGGGCCATTGTCTTAAAGAGCTGATTATGTCATTCTCCATTTTGCATCTTCTTTGACATCTGAAGCTTGCCTTTTCCCATAGCTGATTGGCTAGGGGACATGTGTCCAGGAGGTGTTGGAGAGTTTCCTCATTATGATTGTAATTATGGCAGATGGATGGACCATGAAAGTTTCTTCTTCTTAATTTATCCCAAGTGAGTATCCTTTTATGTCCAACCAGCCAAAGGAAGTAAGAAACTTTGGGCCAGGAATCGAGCTCCCATATTTTGCGCTAGATTGGATCAGAAGGAGTGGTGATGTTGCTTACTATTTTGTACGCCTCTGAAGGAGTGAAGGTACCTTTTGGTTGGTATCCCCATCGAAGGATGTCATTTCCTTCGTCATATCTGATATTTCTTTTCCGAAGCTCCGTCTCCAGCTGCTCGGCATCTTGAAGGTTTGTGTTATAGATTAACTGATTACCCTGTTTCCATTGCCTAAAGCCGTGCTCCGTTTCCTGCAACTAGTACTGTTGGATCTTTTCCTGCTACTGCTCCTGCCTGTTGAGTTCTGGATTTGGGTGCAGAACACTATTGAGCTTTGGCATCTGGCTCCATGCATCTGTCCAAAATCTTGTTGTTCTGCCATTCCTCACTTCCCAGAAACTGTGCTTTTGAATTAATTGGTAGTGTTGTTTGGCTGCATTCCACATTAGCGAGCCTTTGACGTTGGGGGTGAACCTGATGAGTTCCTCCTGAGGTCTGTTGTTGGCATATTTGGCTGTCCATAGTTTGACCCAGGGCTTTTCTGGATTAGTGACCCATTGCCACCAAATTTTGGCACTCATGATGGAATTGCTATGCTCTGGGTCTCTTAGACCAATGCCCCCTTTGTCTTTGAGAGTGTAGACAGTAGCCCAGTTTACGAGAGCCCATTTACGGTTGGTTGCCGAGCTGCCCCAAAGGAAGCTATGCTGAAGATTCCTTATTTTTTTTATAAACCACTTTGGCGCTGCAAGGATTGAGAACAGATAGAGAGGCATTGCTTGAAGGACTGATTTGATGAGCACCACTCGATTGACAAGATTTAAACTTCTATGAGTCCAAAGGTTAAGGTGAGATTCAAGCTTTTCAAGGAGAGATCGCCAAGAAGAATGCTTTATGGCTGAGGCCGTGAGTGGAGCTCCAAGGTATTTGGAGAGGAGGGAAGGAGAGGGAAATCCTAAGATGCAGGCAACCGCGGTCTTGACTGAGGGAGGAGTGTTAAAGAAGAAAATCTGCGACTTGGAGCAGTTAACATTTGTGCCAGAGGCTTATGAAAAATCATTAAGCAGGGTTTTGAAGCAGGAGGCTTCATGGAGAGAAGGGTAACCAAATAGCATTGTGTCATCGACAAACTGCTGGTGGGAATTAGCAGGGGTATTGTGAATAGATAGGCCTTTGAGCTGATGAGAATGGAGGGCATTTTTGATATGACACCCTAGACCTTCAGCCATTAGGACAAAGAGGAAGGGGGATAGGGGGTCACCTTGCCTGATCCCTCTGGAAGGTTTGAAGGGGCCGGAGGGGATACCGTTGACAAGGATGGAGAATTGAGTTGAGGTAATTAGACTCATGATCCACCAAACCCACATAGAGCAAAAACCAAAGGCTGTAAGCATTTGCTGAATGTAAGTCCAGCTGAGTTTATCAAAAGCCTTAGAGAGGTCCAGTTTGAGAAGCATACCTGCCTGCTTGGTGTGCTTGAGGGAGTGTATTATCTCGTGCGTGACGAGAATTCCATCCATGATCTGACACCCTTCCACATAGCCCGACTATTCCGGTGAGATAAACAGGGGCAAGAGGGGATTTAACCGATTCACAATCACTTTAGATATAACTTTGTAAATGACATTACAGAGAGCAATCGGCCTATACTTATCAGGGGTGATAGAGTCTTCCTCTTTAGGGATAAGAGTGATGAAGGTTGTGTTTAGAGAGGGAAGCAGCCAATGGAGAGCTCTTGATTCTTCTACAATTTGCCAAACCTCTTCCTTTATCAACTCCCAGAAAGTGTGAAAGAACGTGGTGGTGAATCCATCTGGGCCAGGGGCCTTTCCTTCCTTAAGTTGAGACATTGCATCATCCACCTCCTGCGTCAGTATGGGGCGAAGGAGAAGTTCATTGTGCTCCTCCGTGATAAGCTTTGGCACATTGTTGGTTATTATCTCAATAGCCGGACGCTTGTCTCCTTCAGGCTCTCGATGGACTTGAGCGAAGTGATTAAGGAATTCCTCCTCAATTTCCTCGTGCTTCTCTGTTTTTGCTCCTCCCTGATTTTGGATGTAAGGGATGCTATTGTGCAGTCTTCGCCGAACAGTGGTTCTGTGGAAGAATTTGGTATTTCGTTCACCTTCCCTTTGCCATCTGATTCTGGATTTTTGCTTCCAATATATTTCCTCTTGTTTCCATCGTTCCTCTAGTTGGCTGTGGATGCGTCGTTCCTGTGCCAGTGTTTCTTCAGTGTGCCGCTTTGTGATTATCTTTTGTTGGAGTTCCGATAGTTCCTCATTTAGTTCTTGTTGCACTGTAAATATCTTACCAAAGGTCTCCCTGTTCCACCGTTTTAGATGACTTGTTAAAAACCTGAGCCTCTGTTGGAACTGAAACATCTTGGATCCTTCAGGCGGGGTGAAGGATGTCCAAGTAGTTTTGACAAAGTCTTTAAACGAGGGATGCGAGAGCCAAAACTCTTCGAAGCGGAAAGGTCTTCTGGTCAGATTGCCTGGTCTTTGCCATTGGAGGGTAATCGGCTAGTGATCCGATCCTGTGTGAGAAAGGATAGCTGCTGAAAAATCTCCTCCAAGGTGAACCGCGTTATCTGATATGAGGAAGCGATCTAGTTTGGAAGCAATTTGATGCTTACCTACTCTGTGATTGCTCCATGTGAAAGTACCATTACCAAAAGGTATATCTATGAGAGAGGTGTTCTGAATGAAGTCCTTGAAGTGGGAGTTTTCTTGGTCCATTATGTTTCTACCCCCAATCTTCTTCTCTAGCTTGGTGATCAGATTAGAATCCCTGCCTATAATCCAGAGCGGGTGCCTTCTATTGTTGTTCAAGGCTTCTATGGTGTCGAGAAGAGCAATTTTACTTCCTGTATCCTGCGGGAAATAAACATTTGAGAGATTTCCATGGATGTTCGTACCTAGGATGTGAAAAGCAGCCTGAATGAGATGATGGGAGGTGTGCAAATCTGAAAGAGCTATCGCCTGTGTATTCCATGCTATAACCAACCCTCCTGAGGCTCCAGAGGCATCCACGGCAACCGATCGACATCCTGGCCATGCCTTGGAGAGAATGCTACCTAATGTTGAGTTGTTACATTTGGTTTCTTGCAGAAAGAACATTTGTGGTTTTTCCATTTTAATCATGTTTTTTAACATTATGAGTTTGCCTGGGCTATTGAGCCCTCTAACATTCCATGATACTAGCTTCATGGTTTAACTATTGATGGAGGGTTTATAGTACTTCATCAATTTAGAATACCTGCCCGAGTCTACCAGGATTTTCCCGATCTCGATCGTTCGTTGAAGATCTGTTTTTCTTCCTCTCTTCTTGGTATCTTTTGGGGAAGGGTTACCATCCCATTGGCTACCTGGTTGTATACCTATTTGATGTTGATGAAAGGCCCTGGAGATGACCACTTCCAACTTGTTGAGTTGAGCCTCTGGTATGTTGTCATATGCCTTCCTTTTGCATGCTAGTTCTAGCTCTATGATGTCTAAGCCATTCAGATCTGTGCTCTCTGGTTCTTCTTCCATTAGTTGCACTTGATTGCTTCCCTCCATATTGATCTCTGAGTTTTGTGGGGGTTCTAGCTTTCCATCGATTTCCACATCCTTGCCTTTCGCTTCCGTCTCTGCAGGTCCTTCAGAGTGGATAACCGGGTTACTAATGGGGGGTTGCGGTTTGGATGAGGAGGCTGTAGGAGGAGGGTGGGAGGACGAGGAAGGAGGGGTTGGGGCAGTCTCAAAGAGCGAGGGATGCTCATCAGCGGTTCGCGCAAGGATTTCAAAACTGTTCTTTGTGGCTGGGCCGTGGTTATTATTTTGCTGGGGCTTGTTCCCATTGTTGGGCTTCTTGTGCGCACGCCTTCGGCTAGGGGCTTTTGTGAAGCCATCCTGGGTTAGGGCTTCTAAGGGTTCAGGAGTAGCGGCTTTGGCATTTAGCGGACAATCCCGAAAAATATGCCCTAGAGCATGGCATTTTCTATAGCGAAAGGGGACGTGCTCATAGTCCAGAGGTTGAATCCATTCTTCGTCTCGGTGAAAGAGACTTACCGATTCTAGCAAAGCTTCATTCAGTCATATGAAGACGCATATGCGGGCGTAAGAGATGTGTATGCGCTTTTTTGTTTCTTCTGGAGCCCTGATGTATTCCCCTATTCCATTTCCTATATCTTTGAGAATGTCCTCGTCCCAATATTCATCTGGAAGTGAGTACAGTCTGATCCAGGCTGGCGCCCATGTGAGATCTTCCTTGTCCGGGTTAAATCTTGGTATCCAATCCCTCAGATACAGACCTGCTGATTTGAAAAAATAGGGCCCTCTCCCATGATTCTGTATTTGTCCTCCAGGCAGAAGAAGATCGCAGTGAAGAAGCCTTTCGGCCCTAGCTGTAGGGTAACATCTCCTTTAGGTTTCCACTTCGCCGCAATCCAGCCATATAAGGCCCTTTCTATCGGCCAGAACCCTATGAAATTCCCAATAAGGGCATGATCCCGCATGTATTCTATTCTCTTGTCAATCTTGTGTCCTGGCAGCTCTATTCTAGGTCGTTCTTTGGCTATGGGCTTGCACGTAGCCGATGAAACTTTCGGGGTTTCCTCCGGTTTCTCCCCACTATCTTGTGCGGTGCTAGCATTGTCCTTCCGCCCTTCTATCCCCTTGTTCCCATGCTGATGCCTATTCTCTCGGTTCATGATCCCCTTGTCAATGGAACCAAAAACAAAATCTTGTTCAGGACTGTGCAGCGAGTTATTTGCGCCGGGGGAGGGCTCTGATACCCTCCCCTGAGAAGATTCCATTTGTCTCCCCTAGCGTCCTGCCACACTGATGCGCAACGGAGTTCTTCGTCCAGCGCTTGAGTAGCTCCAGAGATTTGCAGTCTGCGCCGTGACAGATGAACTCAGAACCCTAATCGTCGTATCCTGCAATCGCCTTCTTCCCACCTTCTTTTCTAATCACCTCATTACCTCTTGAGATGAATGTTAAGGGATAAATATTATAAACACAAGGGATTAATATTATAAACCCTTGGGATTAATAAACCTAAGGGGTTATTAATATTATAAACCCGAGGGATTAATATTATAAACACAAGGCATTAAAAAACCCAGGCGATAAATATTATAAACCCAAGAGATTAATAAAACCAAGGAATTATTATTATTATAAACCGAAGGGATTAATATTAAAAATCCTTGGGATAAATATTATAAATCCAAGGGATAAATATTATAAACCCAAGGAATTAGTAAGCCCCATTATAAACCCAAGGGATTAATATTGAACCCTAAGATTAATATTAAACCTCGTGATTAATATAATAAGTCAAAGGGATTAAAAACCCTAGGATTAATATTATAAGACCTATGATTATAAACATTAATATTAATATCATAAACATAAGAAATTATTGATACTATAAACTCAATAGATTAATACTATAAACCAAAGGGATTAATATTAAACTCAAAGATGATATTAGGAACCCTAGGATTAATATTAAATCCTAAGATTCATATTATAAACCCTAATATTGTTATTATAAACCCAATATTAAACTTTAATATTATAACCCCAATATAAAAAAATCCCTAATATTATAAACATCAGTTTTAAAATCCTAATATTAAACTCCAGTGTTAGAATGTAATAATGTGATGTTCAATAATTTGCAATGTAATATAACATTACAACAATGATTGCCAGATTTATTGTCGTATTGAGAGAATGTTTGTCGCAATGTGACGTTGGATAGATTTTGGTACCATTCCAACATCACAATATTAAACCCTAATATAAAACCCTAACATTATAAAACATGTGTTAGATCTAAGACTTTTGTGATCCATGATGTAGAGAGTAGTCTTTTGGATTAATCACATTGTAAGGATTGGGTCGACGTTTCGACCCAACTAATGTGGTTCATTGGATGAACCACATTAGTTGGTTCGAAACGTTGACCCAATCCTTACAATGTGATTAAATCCAAAAGACTATTCTCTATATTATATAAAACTTAATATAAAAAAACCCCCAAGATTAATATTATAAACCATAATATTAAACCCAACATTGTGAACCCAATATAAAATCTTTATATTAAACCTAATATTATAAACCCTAATATTATAAACCCAATATTAGCCCTATATTAAACCCAATAGTATAAACCCTAATTTTGTAATGTTGTAATGTAACATTGAATAAATTGCAATGTAATGTAACATTGTGTTATGATTATCATATTCATTGTCACATTGCAACAATGTTTGTCACATTGCAACAATGTTTGTCACATTGCGATGTTAGATAGATTTTTATGCTATTCCAACAGCACAATATTAAACCGTATTATTGTTTTACATTGTGACATTAAAAAAAGTGTAATGTAATGTAACATTGCAACAATGGTTGTTAGATTGACTGTCACATTGTGATAATGTTTGTCACAATGTGACATTGGATATATTTATGTACCATTCAAAAGTCACAATATTAAAATCTAATGTTAAAGAAAATATTATAAATCCTAACATTATAAAACGAATATTATAAACCCTAACATTAAACTCAATATTATAACCCTAATATTATTGCGACAATCATTTTCAGATTAATCGTCGCATTCTAACAATGGTTGTCACAATGTGACGATAGAAATATTTATGTACCATTCCAATGTCACGATATTAAACCCTAATATACTATAAACCTTAATATTAAAACCTAATGTAGTATCGAAATATTAAACTCAATATTAGTAGAGCTTAACTTCGAGGGCATCGAGGAGAATTGACCCCATGACCTCCCATTAGCAAGGTGCTTTAGTGATGATAACTCAACCAATTGAGCTAACTCTCTGGGTTTGTTATGAGGAAAATTTGGGTAGATCCACCCAAATGGATCACATCTAGCTAGCCAAACTAATAAGTAGGGAAAATTTTAGGGGCTAATATTTGTAGGTGGTCTAATATTCCATGTTTTTTCCAAAAAGAAAAAAGATTCGTCAATTTTCATTTTTTTTTTAAATGAATTCGTCCAAATTTTATAGTATAAAATTATTTTAACTTAAAAATTGCCAATATTATATATTGTCTAATATAAAATTATTATAAATCTAAATATTTCTACAAAATTATCATGAAACATTTTAAAATTTGGATATTAGGGACCATTAAGATTCGCCAAGGTTGCCAAAATTTAATATAAACTTCCATCCTTAAACTTTTCCCTTATGATAAGAGCCTAACCCTGAAGGTGTCGAAGAGAATTGACCCTGTGACCTCCCAATGGTAAGGTGCTTTAGCAATAGGTACTCGACGAGTTGAGCTAACCCTCGGGGCTAACCCAATATTAAACCTAATATTAACCCAAATATTATAATACTGTCATGGTCAACTATTTAAACAATGACTAATTCAATATTGACTTTGTTTGACTATGTTCACTAATGTAGTTGACCATGTTTGATTATTAATCTTAATTAATAATAATGGTAGTTCACTAATGTAGTTGACCATGTTTGATTATTAATCTTAATCAATAATAATGGCAGGTGATTATGTTTAAATAAAGATGAGGAGTGTTGACTATCAAACATAGTCAAACATGTTCAAAAAAATTAGTAAATATGGTTGACT
Source organism: Pinus taeda (assembly GCA_000404065.3). Lineage (NCBI taxonomy): Eukaryota > Viridiplantae > Streptophyta > Pinopsida > Pinales > Pinaceae > Pinus > Pinus taeda. The sequence continues at coordinate 119,015 of APFE031025547.1, read as the reverse complement.
AATTTTGAAATGTCACAATGCAACATTGAGTAAATTGCAATATAACATAACATTGCAACAATGATTGTGAGAATAATTGTCACATTGCAAAAATATTTGTCACAATGTGACATTGGATAAATTTATATACCATTATGACATCACAACATGTTTGATTATTAAAACCTAATACTAAAACCCTAATGTTAAAACCCAATACTAAATATGGTAAACATAGGGTTGACCAAGTTTGATCATGATCAACTATTGAAACAATGACTATCAAGGTTTACCTTGTTTGGTTATGTTGTCTAAAGTGGTTGACTATAATTGAATATTGATATTAATCAATAATAATGATAGAAAATTACATTTGAATAAAGTTGAGGAGTGTTGATTGTCAAACAAAATTATTATTATTATCATTCATCAAACTTACTAATAATAATGTTTTGTTATTAGACATTTTAAATCTTGAATTGACTGACCAAGGATGAATTTAGATGACTAAGGTTGACAATGTTTAACTTCGGTGAACCATTGTTGACTATAATTGAATGTGGTTAGTTACATTGGATGGGGATGATTATGAGTGAACAAGGTTGGCTATTCTTAAATATGGTAAACATAGGGTTTACCAAGTTTAATCATGATCAACAATTTAATAAATGACTATAAAGGTTGACTTTGTTTAACTAATGTAGTTGACCATGTTTGATTATTACTATTACTATTAATTAATAATAATAATAATAGGTGATTATGTTTGATTGACATTGAAGAATGTTGGTTGTCAAACATAGTTAAACATAGTTGACAATAGTTAACCACATTAGTAAACCAATGTGTTTTGAACCATATTAATATAAATATTATAAAATGATTTTAAACATTGACTATCGGTTTCCATGGTTTGACTATATAATCATGTTGACTCTAGTTATGTCAAACATAATGTTCATGGTTGACTATAGGCTTGTTTACCATGATTAACTATAGGAACCCATGTTAAATATATGGTTTACCAAGGTTGACTAAGGATGACTATTAATGAACAAGGTTGGCTATCATTGAACATGGCAAACGTATAGTTGATTAAGGTCGACCACGGTTCATTATTTATACATTGAATGCAAAGGTTAGACATGTTTGACTATGTCATCGTGTTGACTTTGGATATGTGTCTATGGTTAATTATAAGCATGTTAAACATACTATGTATCATTTATCATGGTTGAACATGATCTTCATGTTGACTATCTTTGTCCAAATCGATCATGATTATGAAGTATTAATCCTTAGATTCATATATTATTAATGTGTAAATTTATAGATCAATGTATTAATCTATAATTATTATAATTATTAAAACTTAAACAATATTTTAAGTTTAAAAATGTTATTAATAAAATAATATTATTAATGTATTAATATTATTAATAAAATAATATCATTAATATTATTAATGTAGTATAAATATTTGTTATGATATTAATGTATGAATATCATGCTACTTTATTATTATTATATTAAAATAAATCCTATATTTTAAATCTAATATTAAAAACTCTAATAAATAAATCCTAATATGAAACCATATATACATATAATATTATAAATTTATATTATTTCCTTTATTAATTTCTCTTTAAAAATAAATCATAACTAATGATGGAAAGAGCTCTAGAAACCCTTGTGACATCTAGGGTGAAACCTTTAAGGCGGCTAGGGTTTCACCCTAGCTACTCAATCATTTCTCTATTTGCATGAATTTTCTACATATCGTTCAATGGTGAATTCATGTGATTTAGAAAATAAATATTTTTCTTTTGCATGTATGGTTGTTGGTGAAGCTAGCTCTTCTTTGGTTTCGTACAATTCTATGTTGAAGTTTGGATTTGTTCTTTTGGTGGTGCAAGAAATTTCTTCCCTTAACATTCATGTAGATGAGGAAGCTTTGGATTGTGAAAAATATTTTTCAGATAATGATTTAGTTTGCAGGTTTAATGGGTTCTAGCTGCGGTTGGACAATCTACATAAATGGATTTCTGAGACATGGAAGCCCCTTTTGACAAATGAGCTAAATATTTATCATATGGAACATGGTTTTTTCACTGTGGTTTTTGGAAAGATTGAAGACAAGAGGGCTATCTGTGAATCTGGGCCATGGTTTTGGGGGAGTGTTGGCCTCTGCATGCATCCATGGTCTCCCACTTTTGATCCAGTAATGACATCAATTTCTTCAACCCCAATTTGGCTAAGATTATCGATTCTTCCCTTGCATTTTTGGAATCAAATATCCCTTTCCTCCATCGGGCACACATTGGGAAAATTCTATTGAAGTTGCTCTGGAACATATTTTTTCTTCAAGATTACATATGCTCAGATTTGTGAGGAGATGGACTTCAGCAAGGGTTTTCCCACGAAGGTTAATTTGGTTGCTCCGAACTATGTTTGGGTCCAAATCTCGACTATGAGAATATATCATTTCGATGTTGCGTATGCTATGAAACAAACCATGTAATTAAAATTGCCCCAAGAATCCTCAGAATATCAAACATCAAAAAGAAAACCCGAAGGCGCAAATGGTGGGACGGTGCACAATGTGACCATTATAATGTATTTAGAGAACAAGATCTTTAGTTAAAGAAAGAATCAAAAGAGAAGAAGGAAGTACATTTAGTCAATGAAACTACAAAAATGACAACATAAACTAAGCAAGAAAATTTGCTTAATAGTGTGGATCCTCTGGTTGCTAGTAAAGATCCCCCCAATGCAGCATTAGAAGAAAAAGGACAAATCCTCGTGGAAAATAGATTATCTCTAGAAATCACAAGGAATCTTGTTGAAAAGGAAATTTCTTGTGCAGATCAAGTGAATGAGGAAGATTTCAAGGAAAATACCATGCAGTTGCAGAAAGAATGATCCACCATAATTTGTAGAAAATGCGGGTTGGATTCAAGTTGGGAAGAAAGAAAAATGTTTTTCTCCAAGAAAACCAAGAACTCAAACTAAATCAAATTAAAAATGGAATGTAAATGTGTTTATATTTTGGGTTTTTTTTTATAAATATTTTGTTGGAAATGGTTGAAGTATTTGTGTCATGGGGAATTCATTTGAGGGTTTAGACTGGGCCTCTATGCTCAATATCAAACCCTCAAAAAAGATTGGAATATGTAAAGGTTTTATTTTGCAATCCAAATTTTTTTAATACAAATTTCTATCTATTTTATTTAAAAAAAAACATAACTAATTCTTTCACATATATAGAGTTATAATATTTGGTTTAGCTATTTTTAGTTTTGAAGTGATGAAATACTAACTTTTTCATGGTATGGTTTTTACAAATTTATATTATTT